>KN824371.1:33228-91744 GCA_000827415.1 Serendipita vermifera MAFF 305830
AATGTCTAGTCTCGTCTAAATTTTTCTTGGTTTCAGTCTCCTAGATTGTTTCCCCTCACAGTCCTCGAACCCTCGTTTTCTATTTCCTGTAGATTTCTTGCAATAGTAATGTCGTCTGCATAGTCGTCGAACAGGGTATCTTGAACACCATGATAAATTTCCCGGACAACATCAAGGGCAGGAAGGGTTTGCTACTGTAAAGTGAGAATCCTGGCCAACCTATCCACAAGATACGCACCTCAAAAGCGACTGCAATGGTCAGATTCGAGGGGCTATCTGCGTTCTTGAACGGTCGTGGAGGGGTTCTCCGCACAATCGCGAGGTAGTAGTACCAATCCCAATGCAAAGGTCCCTCATTGATCAACACGTCGTGCATCTCGTCCAAGGGAATGAACGTTTTGGATGTGGAGAGCCACCATGTCTGCTTGCTAAACGGGATTGAGATACCTCTGGTGGATTGGACTTGTATACCAAGATTGGGCAGAACTATTATCGACTCTAGTAATCAAGTATCGTTAGAAAAGGAATAAAGGGCTGAGAACCAGATTTACCGCATAACAGCTGTGTGACTTTTGTATATATGAAGACTATGACTCCCAAACCGGTGGCCCAAGAAGACTATAACATCGTGAATAAGGACCCAAATACAGAGGGCAGGGTACTTACCTGAAAGCGGATCCATAATAAATAGAAGCCGATAATGGCTACAACATCCGCATAGGAATAGCCATAACCAAAGCGAAGCAGATTCGTGCCGTCTTTGCGAAGCTTGTAATTATAGACACGATATTCAATAAATGCAGGCAGTTGATTAATAATCTCAAATTCCGGGTGCGTTCTTAAGAGCGGCTGCATTCATCGGTCGAGATGGTCGGGTTCCAAATTGAAACCCAGTCCCCACCACATTCTGGTTACATAGCACAACTTTGCAGTTTAATTGCGACCATGAACGAGCAACAACTTGTCAAACAGGCAGAAGTGACCTTGAAGAGCATTAGGTTCACTGATGACCCTTTGAGGCGAGAAGCTCTCTGCACAGAGTACAACCATCTAGTTGACAAACTCGACGCACTCCATCTACTCGCCGACAAACTCGACCTACTCCACATTCAACCGAACAAGATGTTCTTCCTCCTTCCTATAGAACTTACATGCAAGATTTTCGAAACAGTCGTGGCAAGCAATCCTAATGGCCCTTTCCTTCTCGCAAATGTTTGCAAACAATGGTATACTGTCGTCTATCAAAATCCTTCGATGTGGACAAACGTAGTCATTGATACAAGTAGACCACGTTGCCTCTCCAATTTGAAGATATTTTCTATTCAATCCAAAGACAGACTCCTGGATGTAACAATCCACGCGCGAATCAAGCCCGATGTCGTCGATGTGACCTCGAAACTAATGGACTTTCATCGCTGGAAGACCCTTGTTATTCAAGCAAGCGACTATACCCAAATTCTCAATGATCCAGTAGTCGCCTCCTTATTTCACGCAGACCCGTTCCCAAATCTAATCACAATAGACGTACAAGCCCCCGGTCTCACATCTACCCAAGTACCTCTTTGGAGCTCCCTCTTTCCAGATGATGGAATTCCTGACACCCTCTCCAAAAGTGCGCGAGCGGCACTCCAATCACACCTCACCATCGGCATGTTCTTTACTGGCACGAAGTCAATTGTTTCTCTCCATCCCAACCTTAAGTACCTTACACTATTGAGTCAAAATGGTTTTGGATCAGCCCAGTCCAACGATCAAAGCACCATACCACTTCACCAGCTGAGAGGGTTGCGGATAGATTACGAGAATTCGGACATTTTAATGGCCATTGAATGTCCTAAAATCGAGAATCTAAGCGTTTCCATAACAGATCAGAGGATACCAGAACTCCACGACAAGTTACGCGGATGCGTACATCTACAACAACTCACCATTCAAATATTTTTGCTGGATGATCCACTACCCATATCTTTTCCATCTTTTTCTTCTCAGATGTCGCAGTTCTCTCATCTCCCTTGCCTCAAAACCTTAGAAGTCTCAGGCGGAATATGCGATGCGGTGCTTAGCGTGATTTTGGCACCTGAAATATGCTCCCTAATCCTGACAGGCGGCACAAGCCTTTCCGCCGATACACTCCTTTCTTTTCTAGGGCGGTCTCCAATGCTCTATTACATGCAATTGGATCGTATCCAGGAAGCCACAGAGGCTTCCACGATTGAGCCGGAAGCACGAGCGATATCTACTCAAACGTCAAGCTCACTTTCCTGCTCTCTCGAGAAGATCCAGACAAACCATGCGGCTGCACCGGTTCTACGTCACCTTTCTCTCCCGAATCTTCGTCATCTTCATCTAAGGGGAATCCTACTTAACATTCGGACCAACCAGGGAGAGATACACCTCTCTAATCTCATTCCACCTGCTCTACACGTACTCGGAAATCTCACCACGCTCGATTTCTGTAGTGACAGAAGACCTTTTTACATTCTCGTTGGACTACCTGAAATACTTCCGTATCTAAATGCCCTTGAATTCCTCGCACTCCCGCGCCCTATGCGCAAGAAGAATATCATGATTGATATTCTCATACAAATGATGCACAAAGGTGATCAGGATGGTGTGCCCGTATGCCCCCGCTTAAAGACTTTGAAAACAGAATGTTACCCAGAGTGGGAGGGACTTTTGGAAGTACTTGGTGAAAGAAATAGGGTGGCACATATTCCAGAGGATAAGAGAAAGATATTAGTACCTCTAGAGTGCATTATCTTACCGGCATTACCTCATCCTTCTATTCTGGAAAGGGTGCAGTTGGCTCTTGCTGGTAAATTTCCACTAAAAAGTGACCTTAAGGTGGAAAGTAATGGGTGAGTGACAAACTTATATCCTTGACTGACACGTACACTGAAATTGATTGGTAGGGAGATGACCGGATGCGACGACTGTTTGCTGACGGGTTGGCTTTGCGATAAAAAGGATGTAACGACATATACAGAATTCCTCTTGACCTGTTATAGGCATACCAAAGGACCGGTTCGGATCACTGGCTATCGGTCTCACACGCGTGTTTCTTCATAGCTACATATTAATGACTTTACAATCGGTGCTTGCCTAAAAATAGAATTGCCAATGCATATGTGCATCGATACTCCGAAAATAGTGGCTCAGGGAGACTGCAGCCGAACTAAATACAGGTCGGGTACGAGGTACTTACATGGAAGCCGGTCCATGGTATCCACATAAGAATAAGCACAACTAAGCTCAAGTCCCGGGGTTTTTAAGAGCGGCTGCATTCGTCGGTCGAGGTAGTCGAAGTTCGGAATTCAATGGGAACCCAGTTCTCGCCACATCTGGTCACTGCCATAACTTTGCGACTTTATTGCGACCATGAACGAGGCACATCTTATTGAACAAGCAAAAGTCGCCTTGAAAGGCATCGAGACCACTGATGATCCTTTGAAGCGACAAGCGCTTTGCGCGGAGTACAATATGCTCGTTGACAAACTCGACCTCCTCCATGTCCAGCTCAACAGGACATTCGTTCTCCTTCCGACAGAACTTAAATGCAACATCTTTGAGATAGTTGTGGCAAGCAATCCTTATGGCCCGTTCCTTCTCGCACAGGTGTGCAAGGAGTGGCACACTTTCGTCTATCAAACCGCTGCCTTATGGACAAACCTAACTATCGACATACACAAACGTTCCTTCTTCAATGTGGAGAAATTTTCAATACAGTCCAAGGAGCGACTCTTGGACGTAACGATCCATGCGCCAATCTCGCCCCACGCCGTCGATGTGATTGCGAGTCTAAGGAATTGTCATCGCTGGAGGAGTCTTACTATTATAGCGGATATTTTTACAAGGTCACTTGGAAGTCAAATGTTCATCTTCTTATTTCGCGTCGACCCGTTTCAAAATCTCAGCACAATAGATGTACAACTCTCCCACCACAACTCCAAACCAACACCTATTTGGAGCTATCTCATTCCAGAGGATAAGATTTCTGACGTCCGTTCCGATCGTGCACGAATAGCATTACTGTCACACCTCACAATCAACATGTCCTTTACCACACTCGATGGCATAAGGTCGATCCTCTCTCTCCATCCTAATTTAAAGTACCTTGAATTAGCGGGTCATAGCGGTTCTTCATTGGACCTATCCCTGCTCGCTGATCGAAGTACCATACCACTGCACCAGCTTCGAGAATTACAGATGAATTACGACCATTCTGACATTCTCATGGTCATTGAATGTCCCAAAATCGAGGTTCTCACCGTCTCTTCAACACCTCAGAAGCTACCAGAGCTCCACGCCAAGCTACGCGCATGCGGGTGTTTACAGCAGCTCACCATTAGAGTCTTGTCGCCGGGTTCTAGATCTGAACTTTCTTCAATACCCACTATTTCATCTCAAATTCCCCTTGCGCATCTAACAGTCGATCACACTTGCTTTCAAGACGGTGAAGGGGATCTTGAATTGGTCTATGAAATACTGTGGCTATTTCCCTTGGCCCGCAATGTCGAAATATCAACCAATAGTGTTCATTTTGACTGGCCAGGGGTCATAAGCAGATTTCGCCAAGCTGGGTATCTTTCTTTAGGGCTCAGAGACCGGTTTTCTCCATTCTTCCCCATGCCTATTCCATCCCTTTCTTCTCAAATGTCGCAGTTCTCTCATCTCCCTTGTCTCACGACTTTACAAGTCACAGGCGGGATATGCGATATGGTGCTTAGCGTGATTTCAACGCCCAAAATACACTCTCTAATCCTGAGAGAGAGCAGAAACCTCTCCCCCGATACCCTTTTCTCCTTTTTAAGGCGCTCTCCAATGCTCTACACCATGTCTTTGGATCATATCCAGACGGCGGCACAATTGTCTACGAACGTACTCCAGGCGTCAGCGATAACGACTCAAATTGCAAGTGTGATCCCTTGCTCTATCGAGGAGCTCCGAACAAACCACGGGGTCATACCAATTCTGCCCCAACTTTCTCTCCCAAATCTTCGTCGTCTTCATCTAAAGGAGGTTATATCTCACATCGAATTCGACCCGCCAGGGATGAACCTCCTTAATCTCATTGAATTTACTCCTCATTTACTCGAAAGAATTACCACGCTCGATACCTGCAGTGAAGATGGGGTTTCCCAGCTTCTCATCGGACTGGTCGACATACTTCCGCATCTACGTGGTCTTGAGTGCCTCGCTCTTCCGCGCCCTCCATTCAAGAACGATATCATAATTGATGCTGTCGTACAGAGAATGCGCAAATTTGGTCAAGAAGACGTACCTGCATGCCCTAACTTGAAGACTTTGAAAACAAGATGCTACCCAGAATGGGAGGGGCTCCTAGAACTACTTTTAGAGAGGAATAGGGTAGCACATATCCCAGAAAAACATAGAAGTACATTACCAGTGCCTCTAGAGTGCATTATCCTTCCAGCCCTGCCTCATCCCTCCATTTTGGAAAGAGTGCAGTTGGCTCTTGCGGGCAAATATCCACCACAAGGCACCCTTGAAATAGCTGGTAATGCGTGAGTGAAAAAACTATATTTTTGAACGACACTGATAGCAATTGGTAGGGATAGGCGGATTGGATGCGATAGCTGTCCGCTGTCAGGCTGGCCGTGCGATCAAAGGAGATACGCTTCAGACTCCGAACTCTTCTTAGTATGTGACAGGCATCACTGGGGGTCGGTCCGGATCACTGCTTATTCGTGAAGGACACCAACCTACTCCGTCTCGAGGAGCCTTTGCTTAAAACATTGTACCCTATCACGGCGAGCTTCACAATAAATGGCTTTCCGACTTGTGCTCCCTCATAGTTGTCCTTACTATCGTTGTTGGCCCAAAAGGAGAAATGACAATCCATATGTCACAGTTATCTACACCAAGGCCTTCAAGATACTAGGGGATTTCAACTCGTGCTAACGGGTGTGCATTCCTTTTCCTTCAAACTTGCACGTCTTTGCAGCATAGAAGCTGCACAGTGGCCCGCGAGGACATTTATGGCCATAAATGCAATGCTCAATCCAGCACTCTTGATCTACGAGGATTATGCGACCGTAATCACCGCGTTTATCATCGGGGCTCACCTTTGTTAGCAAATTTACATGGCTGCTGCTGAGCGCCTAGGGCTAATTGCTTTCTCTCGGCCTCGGAAAGAACATATTTGTGGCCATATTCGCAATCATAATCCTGAACAGGGGCCCTTAGTCTGGAGATTGCGGAGTGGTCATCAGGCGTACCATGTGTTGGCAGTTTCCCGTTAGGTAGAAGAGGTTGCATGGAGGTGGGTCTCCTAGTAAAGGTTATATCGCCATAGGCAGACTGAAAGGTTACGCTTACTCTGTGGCTGGACGGGGTCTTAGATAATATTCCATTATCAGAGTATAGTAAACACATACCAACGATGAATCTCTCTTCCAAACGCTCGGTTTAGCCAGACCTGGTGGAGGCCCTTTTGACGCGGGAAGCTTTGCCACAGTACTTCCGGGAGAACCCTTTTCTGCTGCCCCCGTCACCTCTGGGCTCGCCATGATAGCATAAGAGTATCCGACTTTAGGAGAGATAGCCTTGATCACCAGCTTTTCGTTCATAAAGAGGCCAGGAATCTCGGCGGTTGGAAGCCCCAAGGCCGCAATTTCGGTGGCGACGATATCATGTGCTTTAAGAAGAACAAGGCGGTTCTCGTGCCCGGCTGTGAGCTCAGCAGAGAGTGCGGCTCCATAACCATTGTCGTGGTCCACTACGCGAGAGACGTGTTAGAGGATATGTCCGAACCAGATCACGATGAAACGTACCTCCTACCAGTATCTTATACATTTGACGGTTTCCGACCAGTTTATTCAAATGCTCTAGGGCAGCCTTGAGCAGCCAGCCCAACGAGCGAGGCAAGACATACCTCTGATTTTGTAATCTGCCGCTTCTTTGCTAGCACCTACCTCAATAAAGGAAAACAAAGGATGAGCTTTGGAAAAGCCCTTTACAAATAGCTTAAAGTTTTCGACACTGCACGTTTCCTACGTTCATTTGTCAAACGAGTCCTTGAATGCCGAGAAGACACGAACCGTTCTAGATAGCACTGCTTCCAGTCTCTCTTTCGATAGGAATATCATCGCCCACATGACGGGGTTGGATGGGCTATCAGGAAGCTTCGCAAGATACTGGGCTATACCATCTCGCAACATCAACTGACATGTTCATGTCAGAAAGAGAAACTATTCGATTCAGGTGGCTTACGGCAGCATCCCTTCCTCCTGCTTCCCCCTTCTTCAATAACTCTGGAAGAAATACGTAACCATCCCCATCTATCAGGGACCAAACAAGGTTCCTGTCAGGCTTTCAAGGGTTTCCAGATATGTAAAGAGCAGATATTTTTGACAATTTCATACCTCTTTTCTCTTAATGGCATTTGCACTCTCTGCCAATTTCGTGTATAATTCTGCAGTCAGGCTCTCTTGCCGTTCCTTGTCCTGCTGGAGAATTCTGATAGTGCTCTTCATACTGAAGTTCTGTACATTTATATCCTCGAGAATGGACTTGAGCTTTTCATTTTCCTGCAAGATTCTCAAGAAGAGGCCTTGCCGCCTGTCAGCCTCTGGCGCGCGGCAAGCGTGCGGCGTTGGTGCATGGGCTCACCTTCCTCTTGAGACCGTTTGTCTCTCCTACAGCACGATGACAATCTGAGACAATCTAGGTGGAGAGGCCCCATAAGCTACACGTACCATTGTTGAAGTATATCGGCTGAAGACTCTTCTTTCATTGGCGTTTCCTGCATCAAGTACGTATTCATGTTCGTATATCAAGCTGCTAACAGTATGGTTGGGTCTAAGGAACAATATGGATGGATTTGAAAAAAAGGGACCCAACTGCGTAGGCGTTTTTCTGAGTTTAGGTGTGGCGCAAAGTAGGGTGTATTCATTTGGCTTCCTCGACCTGACCCAACCAGGAATTTCCCCCAAAAAACAAAATGTCCAAACGACCAGCGTCCCCAGGCAGCTCACAAGCACTCGCAAAACGTGCTAGAGGGAATAGTCCTTCTGAAGCTAATAACCAGATTGCCATCACCGTCTCCGCCAATACTCGCGAGCAAGGTCTCATCCGGTACGACGCGAATTTCGTCTTCTTACGCGTATTTTTTCGCTAAATAATGCTTGTTTTCATTATAGAACTGTGAAACGGACGAGCGCACTTGAAAGTCCAATTGTTGCTCTTACTGGGAGCCATACAGTTCGTGTTTTACCCCAATCAATCACTTTTATGACATCTAAGATTGTTCTAGGCAGAGATTTTGAGTGCACGTTTTGATCCCACTGGCCAGAATATTGCAGCTTGTTCGTCAGATCGCTCAGTCTGTAAGTATACTCCTTGCTTTCCTCTTTTTTAATCCATCAGTGTCATTAAAACTCAGAATCTTACAGCTCTATGGCGAACATATGCTCCTTCGACAAATTATGGGCAACTTCCACAGTTGCATAAAGTCGCAATCACCGACCTAGCATGGTCTCTCATCTCGCCATTACTCTACACAGTATCCGCCGACAAAACGCTCATCATGTCGGATCTGACGACCGGCGAGAGAGTGCGAAAACTACGAGGACATGCTGGGGTCATCAACGCCCTCTCTCGGACGACGGCTGGGAGTAGTGGTATGGAGCTCATAGCTACTGCTGCGGATGATGGGACTGTGAAAATGTGGGAAGGTGGAGATGAAGGATCCAAGTACCATGTTGCCGATTGGAACATTGGATGCCCTGTGACGGCGGTTTGCTGGGGTCCTGATGGAAATTCGGTATATATTGGTGCATTGGACAATCTTATTCATGTAAGTGAAGATTCAGTATCTGAGTTCTGGAAGACTGACGGCTATCCAGGTCTACGACTTACGAAAAGGAGAAGAAGTCTCTATTTTGGGAGGACATACGGACACTCCAACTTCTCTATCGCTCTCTCCCGATGGTTGGTAACTCCTTTAGTCTCTTGCCAGCGAGACTGACTGGTCTCATAGGCTCGTACATAATGTCGCCCTCACTCGCGTCGCAAACTATCATACACGATATCCGTCCATTCAGTCCCTCGCCAACCAGAATACACCGCACCTTCCAGGGCCCACAAGCCGGCTTTGAGAATGCTCTACTACGAGGCGCCTGGTCCCGCTCGGACAATGGCACTCGGATAGCGGTGGGAGGTGCAGATCGGACTGTGACCGTATGGGATGTGGAAAGTGGTAAAATACAGTACAAGTTGCCTGGTCATAAGGGTACCGTGACATGTGTAGATTTCCACCCAAAGGAACCCATCAGTAAGTCTTTATGCTTGACGGAGAGAATATTACTCATCATCAATAGTTTTGACTGGGAGCAAGGACTCGACACTTTTGTTGGGAGAACTAGAAGCGACTGCGTAGTTAGCTATTCCTGACCGACTAGGTCAAATATTTGTAATAGGGCCGTAGCATCTGGAATTGAAGCCATAAGAGCCAAGTTTATGAGTCTGACCATACATACACCGAAATGTGGTACATGCAGTCTTCTCTCCGACGACATCTCATTAATGCGACTTGTCGCCAAAGCCTGTCGTACAGGCCTTTATCATGTTCTTTAAAACTTAAACCAACCTTACCACGACATGTTCAGGCCCAGCGGAACTTGAATACAGGTGCACTCCAAAACTTATTTGACCCAGCCGCGACGGCAGGGACGACGATACAGATCCGCAATGTATCCGAAGACGGAGGAATCGAGTTGGAAGATGGACTGACGCTTCGTTCGAGCTGTATTCTGATTGGCGGGCGTGTGTTTTTGTGGAAAACGCCTCAGGGCAAGCCATGGAATGGTTGGACGAAAGAAGATTTTGAGATTTTCGAAGTTTTGGTGCCAAAACCTGGTTAGTGATTCTATGCAGACGCGTTTTTGGCCTAACTTATATTTCACAGAGTTGCTGCTGCTCGGGACAGGGAAGAGCATGTTGCTCCCTCCGCCCTCGATACGGCAGTACTTGCATGATATTGGTGTACAGGTTGATATAATGGACACGGTACGTTGACCTTGCCCTGAACTCTCGCGCTCTTTCTAATTGAAGCCCCTTTATCACAGAAAAACGCAAGTTCTACGTTCAATCTCTTAACTGAAGAAGGAAGACGAGTAGCAGCTGCCTTGCTTCCGATAGGGCCTAGTTCTTCGTGGACTTAGTTCCCCCACCGCTGCTCTTCCTCGGGCGATCTCAGCTCAAACCTTCAAGCGCTGGTTTCCCAGCGCCACAGACCGTGCTTATATGAGCATATATCATGTATATTATGAGACTTGAAATCATTTGATAACCCCCCTCATAAACCCCAATTTCCATAAGCGACATAGTTGGCCTCTTAGCCGCAAATATTGGCAAGTGGTGAGCTGAACCGGAGACTGCAACCATGTCGCAGCGGGTCGACGAGAAAAAGAGACAGAAATCACGAAAATCGCGGAGAAGATCACCGGCACACTCTTCAGATTCTGAAGTCGAGTTAGAACCGGATGAGCAAGCTTACGAGCCAACTTCACCCGCCCAATGGTCCTCTCACCACCGCCATTCGACGACTTCGAGCATAAACGGCCGTTTAAATCACGCTGATAGTCCTGCGTCTCCGATTCCCCAAACGAATCTGCGCCGCTTGACGTCGCCGCCGTCGCCCATTGACAAGCTCCCGCCAGAACTGCTTATCCATATTTTCCGCCAGCTCACCGACCTTTCCCATTTTTACTCGTGTCTTTTCGTATCCAGTCTCTGGTGCCAGTGCGCTGTCGAGCTGTTATGGCTCAAGCCGCACTTGTCGACCCCGGCATCCCTCTTCAACTTTCTCGCCGTCATCAAGCCAGGATTCAATCCCAGTGCACCCGATGCGAATGGAGAAGTCTCGTTCGACTCGAAAGAGGTGCTGGTGAACGGCCATTGGGACAGCAAAGAGACTGTCCAGCAGGTCACTCGACCAAAGATTGACATCCAGAGTGCCGCCGCATTGGTTAACATCGTGGATCCACTCTTCCCCTATGCGCGCTTTATTCGCCGCATTAACCTCTCAGCCGTCACAGAAGACGTCCATGACGCCCACTTTCTTTGCCTGGCTGCTTGTGTCCGTCTCGAACGACTCACACTCACCGGATGCATCCATCTCACCGACGCCTCCTTATCCGCAGTGATATCCCAAATGAACCAGCTCGTTGCCGTCGACCTTACCGGCGTTGTCGACGTGACGGATGCGACCATTCTCGTCGTAGCCACCACCTCCAATAGATTACAAGGAATAAATCTAGAAGGTTGCAAGAAGATTACGGACACGGGTATCCACGCCATAGCGGACAACTGCCCCATGCTCCGCCGCATCAAGCTCTGCGACTTGGACCTCATCACGGCAGCGAGCGTTTCCAAACTCGTCACAAACTGCCCTCTCCTCATAGAGATCGACCTAAACTCGTGTATTCGCGTAGGGGAAGCAGCCGCTCGGGACATTTGGTTAAACTGCCTCCACCTAAGGGAACTCAGGCTAGCACAATGTTCTCTCATCGGAGACAATGCGTTCCCCGTACCACCCAAACTCGCACCGCAAAACACCACCTCCTCTAGCACACCTACAGCAGCCGAGCAAGCCATGTCGCGCCTCATCGTCCCCATCTCCCCTCCCCTCTTACTTTCTCGTCCCCTCGTCCACCTCCGCCAGCTCGACTTGATGTCACTCCAAATCACAGACGACGCAGTGGCGGGAATCATCGTCAACGCACCCAAACTGCGGAATTTAGTACTCGCCAAATGTTCGTTGCTTACCGATAGAGCCGTCCGGAGTATCGCCGGATTGGGTAGACATTTACAGTTCCTTCACCTTGGTCATGCATCCGCCATCACCGATGCTAGTATTATTCACCTCGCGAGAATGTGTGTCCGACTACGATATGTGGATCTAGCTTGTGCGTGTCTATTCTCCATTAAAACGTTTTTTTTCTTAAGCCTTCGATTTAGGTTGCACATCTTTGACAAATGAATCGGTCCTTGCGTTATCGGCACTCCCAAAACTCCGACGAATAGGCCTCGTTCGCGTGATGAACCTTACCGATAAAGCAGTCGAATACCTAACAGCCCGACATAATACCCTCGAGCGCGTTCATCTTTCGTACTGCGAGCAGATCACCGTCAAGGCCATCCACTTCCTCCTGCAACACCTGGACAAGCTGACGCATCTCAGTCTTACGGGTGTCCCAGCGTTCAGAAAGAGAGAACTACAACGGTTCTGTAGACATCCGCCATCGGTTCGTCAAGTATTATTCAGAATATTTTGGTCGCTGATTTTGATTTATTTAGAATTTTAATGAGCTCCAACGGTCTGCTTTCTGCGTATATTCTGGATCTGGGATACACAATCTACGGAAATATTTAGAGAGTATATCTCCACAACTACAAGACTATAATTCTGCACCACTCGAGGCAGACGACGGGGGTGTCTCTGGCCTGCCGTCGTTTGGGGATCCACAACTGTCGGATACGGACGAAGAAGGAGAAGATAGAGACATATCCTCTCACTTTTTATTACCCAATGCCGCACCCAACTCGGCCAATATAAATGGACCGTCCGCTAGCCCCTCTGCGACGCCCTCGGAAGCGCGTGATTTTGCATCCCAAGTGCACGCTCTTCACCAGATATCTCGAACGTCAGCCATGCCGGGGACGTCTCGACAGTCGAGGACCCCACGGAATGGCGGTACAGGCAGCTCTTCTCCGGCCCCAGAGGCGTATGCCGGCATTGCATCCTCATCACATAACGGTGACACGAATGGAGCCGGCAGCACGACGGGTATCAGGCACCGCAACACGAACACGAACATGAGCGGGTCGCTGCCCAGTCCCATCGTCGGTGCGCTCATGCACTCGAGGCTGCAGCGTTCGGTTGCGCGTGACGTGCAGAGGTCGTCGTTGCAGCAGCCGGTTCCTGGACCTGGACCGCCGCCGCACACTCCAACACAGGCCGTGGCGACGGGGTCGGATGGGAGGAGGGGGTTTCAGCGGTGGATGGCTAGTACGAGTGCTGCTGCCGCCATGGCCATCACTCGAAATTTGGAACCTACACCTGTGCGGGCGAATGGATCAGCTGCAGCAGCGCCGGGCCAACTCGAGACGCCTACGCCATCAGGGTCCAGTTCATCGACGCTCACCGTACCGGTCGTATCCGCCGTCACGCCATCATCTAGCACCACCCCATCTGCGGAATTAAAAAACTCATACACGATCGCAGAGGCGGGGTTGAGTCCAGTTGAGAGCGAGGAGCCTGGAAGTGCAAGCGCTGGCAGGGCCAGTCATTCGCCGGAAGACACCGAGCGGGCGAGCGATGAGGCGTCCGCTGCATCGTGTGTTCATCATGAAAACGCCAGTGGGAGGAGCACGCCTGCGCGGAGTGCTGAAGGTGAGGAGGGGGGACGAACGCGGAAAGAAAAGGAGAAGGAAGGGGCGTCTACCTCACAGCCGAATGTCACCGTTGCGCTGGCGCTGGATGACCACCTGCAGCTGCAGTCCCATGATCCCTCTAGGACCTCTTCCCCTTCGCCGTCGCCATCTTCCAGGGGTGTCCGAAAGAAGTTGAAAGGGTTTAACGTGGCCGCGGCTTCACTTTTCAAGGGAAAGGAACGGAAGACTTAGGAGTCTGCAGGAATTGGTTTTCCGGTTCTAGAGACGGCGTCGTTCTCTTTTGTTTTTCATCTTTGTACGTGACATAGGGTTCGAGAACTAATTAATCTTTTTTTTCTCCGGGGCAATTCGTTCAAGTGTTTTGAACCTCTGACCATGTTCTCTCCTTCTTGCCGCCCGTCCCGACTCTCATATGCTCCTTGGTTTCCCTCCGTTGATCTGTCAAAAAGAAAACAACCACCCGTTGGGGCGTCTCAGAAATGCCTTTTAGGCATGCAGCGCCTCGTCGGGTCGACCGATTATATCGGCTCTCAGAGCAACTCTTTTCAAATAATCTGCCCATTTGGGCTCCTTTTTCAGCATTCAATAGCTCTAAACAGGGCACGCTAACGGGATACGTCCCTAATTCCAACTGCGATGATCGAGAACAGAAAACATTTCGTGGAGATCTCTGGTCACGGCTCTCTCACTGCACTGGGGCGTGCATGGTATGATGAATTGCCAATTCAGCAGTCATACACTGCATACTCTGTCGTCGCTGGGCTGACGGGTGGTGTATGGGGAGATGAACGCCTACTCGCCGTGATCATCGCAAAATTTGCTAAATACAACCTCAAACACGTGTCTTTTAACCCTTTACTGCGAGCACGCGATGAGCGGAAGGTGTTTAAAAGTGCCTGATGGAGCCTCGTCTCAAACTCATCGGTCCCCCATGTCATCGCCACTTATGAGCTCCCCCCAAGGTAAGCATTAGCTCAAGCAGAATCGGATATATCAGTTTATCATTATCTTCGACTGGCTGTGATACCGGGACGTGCAAGCTTACCGTGCTTCCCCAGGGTACTACGACTGGCCGCGACCATTCGACGGGGACATTTCCCCAGTTGGGGAAGACATCCCGTTGAGCCCTAGAACTTCAATCGACGACTGGCTCACAGAGGATGGCTCGGTTTCAACAGACGCACCAGCTTTGCTACATGGCGGTGAACCCATGGCGTCTGGCTCGTCCCCGTCGTATGACCATGGCCTTGACCCTTGTTCCGTCGGAGGCTCTCTCAGTGAGACAGCAATGGACTTAGGTGGAAATACTATCGTCAACGTGCCATCAAGCCAGCGTATATCCAATAACCGTCAACGCAAGTTTATATGCCCTGAACTTACCTGCTCCCGGACGTTCGATAGAAAATCTCGATTACAGGACTGTAAAAATGGGCATCTCAAAGAATCGCCGCATATTTGCGCTGGCGCGTGTGGCAACCCGTCTCACAAATCCAGTCCTAAGAGGTACAGGTCTCTTGAGAATCTCGAACGTCACATTCTCCCAAAGCATCAGCGCTGCAGGCGATGTCCAAGCTGGTAAGGTTGTATTTCCTAAATCTTCCAACGCTTCGCTGACAGAACCCAGTAATAAGAGTATTTCGAAACAAAATTTTGCTCGTCATATGACTCGTTTGCATGGAAGGGATGATTAAAAAATGACTCGGTCACGGTCGAAGGCTGGAGCACTACGTGTGCCAGACAACGGTCAGGCGGGGCTCAGATTTCGAAATAGTAATCATTACCAAGTCCATCGTATTCACCTTGTAGACTCTTCTCCTCCATTAGTTTGGATCTGTACACAAAGTTTTATCAAAACAAGAAGCGTAATACTTACGCTGAGTAATCTTCGGCTCATCCTGAATCCCCTCAAAGATTACTGTGTCATGGGGTTGCGGTTAACCGTGCAGGCCCAAATTACAGAGATTGGGCCATAGTAGCTCGTTATGGCTCAGGCGACTGTGAGACAGATTGGTTAATGTGGTGACAGGGAAGCGGGCAGCAGAAGACACATTCCCAGCAATACAAAGACTCCTTGATTGGTTCGTACGGCATGATTCTTGTCGCTAAACAAGAAGAAAATCTTGGAACTTGGTCGTTGTTGCGAAGTACGTACATCGAGAATCGTGGAGCTTTAGATCGTTTACTAGTTTGATCGAGTTTTCCTCTCTATCACGAAGCCCCATAATGGCAGAAAATGCACCGGACGCGTGGTTTCATAGGTCCGCCAACCGTTCGGCCAGTCCGTTTTTGATTTGCCACCAAAATACCCGAGATGATAGGGAACCTAGTCGTACATCGACCTACCTGATCATGACACTGCCTTTTGTATTCTTCCGCCCATGACTTTTGAACCCGCCTTGCGGTGCTGCCCAGCTCCTTGAGCACAGGGATACCGTACGGCGGCAATGAATCGTTACTCGCAAGTACGGGCAATCATTTCTTCAACAGAGATAACCCTGAGAAACGCGGGATTCGAG
The DNA here is from genome assembly GCA_000827415.1 of Serendipita vermifera MAFF 305830. Taxonomy (NCBI): domain Eukaryota; kingdom Fungi; phylum Basidiomycota; class Agaricomycetes; order Sebacinales; family Serendipitaceae; genus Serendipita; species Serendipita vermifera. Next base: position 49,164 of record KN824371.1, read on the forward strand.
TAACCAACCCCCCTCCCACGTCGATCACAAAACTCCCCTGGTTTCGCGCAACTCTCCGGGTTGATCGAGGACACAGCCCATCGGCTTTTCGAGAACATATATGGATAGCGAATAGCAATATCTCTTCTCCTTCTGGGGGAAGCAATGTCAAATAGACGAATCACCAAACTTTGCATATCCGTTATAGCGGCAGCGGCAACTTGTCTTCATATTTCCCTTTTTTTTGCGCATAGTCGCTTGCGATACAGAGATAGAGTCAGCGATCCCGCGATGGTTCGCTGTCGCTGTCAATGTCTGTGGCGCCTGTCTCTTCTTGCGTCTCGGGTTTACGGTCCCGCAATGATAAATTTATCAATTAATCCAGTAACCGAACAGCTACCTTCTTCATCGTTCCACTATTTTGGTATGAATCACAACGGCAGGTCGGGATTTCAATTTTGCGCGTGGCAACATAGTCCAGGCCGATGGCTAGCGTGTACCGTGTGAAGTTTCTAAGAATTAAAAAACATTTTATGACTGGAAACCCGGCGGCTAGATTCCCACTGATGTGGCCAGAGGAATGACGGATGGAAGAGACGAAATAGGTGTACACAAACGCAAGCACCCTTCTCAATATACAGAGCACAAGATATCCCTGAGTATTGGCGCATGTGTTCCGTAATAATTCTCAAATATCTTTTAGAGGACAGAGAATGAAAGTGCCCACTTGTACAGGACCCCGAACAAGTATTCGATTCACCGGGGTTCTGGTGACCAAGAGGACGGCATTAAGCCCCTCGCTTACATTAACAGAGCCTTAATTTCTAAACGCCACTTGCTTTTGCATGTTTAATACCCCATCTGAGGGGCGAGGACGGCGAGAATCTAGACCATAATGAGAACCCTGCCTCCATCTGCATTCTAGGGAATAATCGTAAAACTTATGACGTCCAGCGTTTAGTAGCAAACTCTCTCGCCCCAGCCCAGCCTGCTGGTTCGCTGTGATCGAACTCATATCGTATTTCAAGGAAGTAGGGTAATCGTGGACCCTTAACCCGCGCACAATTCGCGTTTTACCTATTATGAGACCTCCCAATCCCGGCGGTTACCAGAGCCTTCCCTCAGAAGTCGCAGTGAATTCCCTGCCATACCATACACACCAGTCTTTCGGTGTGTATCATGGCGCGCAAGCTCACTTTTTAATTTATCGAAAAGATTGATGCCATCGAGACTACGGGAAGTTGCCCGCTTGCGCAGAAGTGAGCTCAAGTGACCAGAGTAAGCCGTACCTATTACTTTAGCAACAAGCTCCTGCTAGTCAAATCACCAAAGAGCTCTCTCCATCTATTTAATTCCGTATTCATATTTAAGGATACGAACCCAATAAATTTTTCCCCCGACGGCGCTCTCTCAGGTCAACCTCCCAGGAACCTTGACTTGCGGACCTTCCGACGACCATGCTGACATTGATCTCAAGCAATACGATTCACAATCATCAAATTTTTACTACACCGCACATGTCCATGCCGGCGTGATGCCTCCTCTCGACGCTCTTGCGCTTACCCAGGCTCTGTCCAATAGGCTTTTCTGCTTATTTAACTGCTCCCATAAACTAGATATACTATTCCCTAGACCATTCAATAGTGTAAAACAGGCTCCGGGGCTCTAGTAGTTCGCTATAACATGATGGGGTCGCCGTCGTCGGTTTTCTGCTCAAGGCCCTCACTGCAGGTCCGTTCAAAATGGCACCACCAGCCTGATTCAAATTACTTATTAGGTGCTACGGTGGAGAGGAGAGGCCAAATTTCCCTTCGATGGTCGCATTTGTAAGAGGCGTTATACCCTGCGGACGATGCTGAAAATCTAGGTTATAAGGAATGCCATTAGCTTGTTCTGGTTTAACACAGCTGAAACATACTCTTCAGTCGATCTTTAACCATTTTGAATGTGTTCCCTCGCGGTATGAGTACGTGAAGCAGCGCACACGACACAGGCAGCTGTTCTGCTAGGTACGCCCTCTTCACCACTTTCTTGGCTGATAATCGTGCATATTGTTGTAACGATTTTGTTGAATAGGATTCAATATCGGCATGGAATCGCGACGCAGAACCGCGACAAGTGGACAGTCATCCATCGAAGAACCAGAGGAGGTAACCCAAAGTGTTCACTGCCACTCCATACATACGTTTAATGTCTCACCGGGATTCATTCCTCGGTAAATCTCTTCCTCCCGTGCTCACGCACGCTACTGGTGGCATCATTGTCGTGCGAGCAAGGTATGGTGCGATGCATGGCCCCAAATACGCAAATAATAGCTAATAAATCACAAGAATACGAAGTTCGCACTTTTAGCGATCAATGACTCGCTCTGGCCATCGCCCAAGCACATTTGCGGCTGTTTCTGGCTAATCCTAGGGCATCATGGATCTGGTATTACCACGAAATTTAAATAAAAGGAGGTGAGATAGCACAAAATTAATCTGGTTGTATGGATGGACGTCGAGACACAACTACCGAAGCCGTCTTGGGCGCAACCCCCTACGCAACACAGGCATTATTAGCACGTGCACACCCATTCTCTTTATATGCTGATGCATAGAAATGTCAATTAGTTCCTATGGCAGGGATTTCGAGGTCCGTGGTACACAGATGGCCCACAACGGCTATGGTCAGTTTAGAGCGAGTATGTGCTCTAGCACGCCTTTGTCTTGCCCCCTAGGCGGACTTCATATGCTTGCTCATATATTTATTGCTTCTTAGGTCCCAATTTGACTTCGTTCGCTGTGTAGCCGCGATCGCACTCAGTGAGGAGGGAGTGTCCCGTTGCGCTGGCGCTGGATGACTACCTGCAGCAGTCCCACGATCCTTCTAGGATCTCTTCCCCATCGCCGACGCCGTCGTCCACGGTTGTCTGAACGAAGCTAAAGGGGTTTAGTGTGGCTACGGATTCACTTTTCAAGGGAAAGGAACGGAAGACTGAGTCTGCGAGATTGGTTCCCGGTTCTAGAGACAGCGTTGTTCTCTTTTTCATATTTGTACGTGACATAGTTTTGAGAACTAATTGATCTTTTTCTTCGGGATACGCGGATGGAAAATGGAAAACCGACAATTCAGGGCTCTACCTGAATCCCCAAGTATTTTGAACAGCCTCGTTTCATCTCCCCGTTTCTCGGCCAATTTACCGTCTTGTTTCATCTGGACCCTGTTGTTCTCGCGTGCTCTGCGCCAAATTCAGTTTGCGTAAGACATGGGCTCGGTGTCGAAGAAGTCGGTAGTTCCTAGCCAGGAATCGAAAACCTTTATTTGGCGAACAATAGTCCTCAAAATTGAGTTGTTTTTACACCCCCCGTCTTTATTTAGGCTGACAGTTCCGCGAATGAACGGTCACCTATATGCTACCATTGCGTTCCACATTAGATTCGCCACGAGTTTTTTGCATGCGAAGTTCAAAACTCTAATTTCTATGATGAATCTTCCTGCGGTGTATTTGTGCGTCCAGCTCCACTAATATAATCACCCGCCATCAACGTGGCGAAGACCCCGCGCTATTATTCAGGGTTTGGGGTCCAGTAAGACCACGAAAAATGGTATAAAATATATTTAAAGCACTGCGCACTCAGACTGCTACTGGCGTCAGTACGTCTAATCTCCCCCATTTCCTAAACGGTCCTACAGGACCCTCCCTGAAAGAGAAGGTCTCTTCCCCCCACTGGTCATTTCCTATGATCAATCACCATGGTACGCCGTCTTTCATTGAGTTATCAGTTCCTAATATGGCCGCTCTTTGTGCCAGAAGACGGCGTCGAATTCTTCGAGGTGGACGACTTGGGGTATCCTTTCATCCCAAGTGACGACTGGTTTGCTGCAAGGCGGTTGACGCAAGGATCCCCTATCAACTTCAACGACACGGTCCTAGCGTCGGAGTCATTTCCATCGCAAGACCATAGTCTTGTACCCACTCCCACTGTTCATACCCCGGCTATCAATGCAGTGTTAGGAGGACAGTTAGGTGGATTGGATTCCGTCAGCGCACCATTGGATCAGCCAGCGACCAACATCCGCCAACGCAGATTCGAATGCCCTTCACCAACCTGCCCTCGTGCGTTCGATCGGCTAAGTAGAGCCCAAGATTGTCTCAATCAGCATCGTAACGTTACGCATTCTTGTAACGCCGCGTGCGGTGAGCCAAATTGGTGAGCAGTATTCCTCGTTCGTAAGTCGTAACGCAATTTTTTCCTGACGAAAATGTCAGTTCCAGGAAATACAAATCTGTGGAACATCTCGAACGTCACGTTCGTCCAAAGAAGGAGCGCCGCACCCCCTGTCCAAGCTGGTACGCGTTCTCTGAGACCTCGAGGTTGGGCTGACACAGTTTAGCAACAAGCACATACTTAGACAAAATCTGGCTCGTCATAGGGCCTGCTGTAATAAGAGAACGTGGGCTAAGCAAATGATGGAAATCTTCGGCCAAAAGCGAACGGCCAAAAGCGAACGGCGGGAGTGACACGCGTCCAAGCTGCCTGACGTCGGGCTGGTGTGGGGTTAAATGGTTCTATTCCGTATATAAATATCCTCTTTTCTGCTCTTTAACGTGCTTTCATACACCTCGTCCTACTGAGAGCCCAAAGCTTCCTACCCGGGTCTAAGGGTCCGCCTGAAACCTCTAGAAAATCGATATTTCGGATAGTTTGTGGTACATCACGTGGGCAGAGAGCACCAGAGACCTGGCTCATGATGCCATTTTTGGTGGACGCGACTGTGTGACGTGAGCTGATCGACGGGGTTGCGGGCAAAGACAGACTGCCTCCCAGCATTACGAAGAGTTTCTGATTGATCGATGAGCGCAAAAAACCGCGCGTTCGATGCGTGTTTTGGTGGTCATGAGGCTCCTTGAAAAGGTCTTGCTCCGATCAATTACCTCAAGTCAAATTTCCCGCCATTATCGATGGCGAAAGCGGCCGGATTCCATGTATTTTTTTGAGTTAGCGGTTATTATTTCACTATGTTAAAGCAGCCGTTCGGTCCATTTGCATACTCCATTTGAATTTGCCAGTAGAGCGCCCCGAAACGATAGGGGAACTAGGTCTGCGTCGACACCCCTGAGGCATCTTACCATATCCTTCTTCAGGATGTCGCTTATTTTTCACTCTTGTAACGCTTCCTAGAATCTGGTGCATATGATATGGGATAGTGGCTACTCGCAAGTACGAGTGAATACAGTTGTGAGCGTCTTGGAGCCAACTGACATAGGAAGTCCCGACAAATGCGGGCTTGAGCCTTCCTCACGCTTCTATCACATCGCCCTGGATTTGCGCAACGGGGACTGGGGTTCGAATTTAATCGATTGAGTAAACCAACCAACTCAACCATCACGTTTCTCGAGAGACGTTGGTGGTGAGTAGCGATTTGTATTCTCCTTGTGAAGAATTCGAGCAGATAACCCTGAAAGCGCGACCCGTATAGCTATCGGGCGGGACAGCAGAGATAACCAGCCCTGACAGTCGTCATTGCTTTAGAATAGTCAATTGCGACACAGTAGTAGAAGCAGCGCTCCCGGATCCCGCGACGACGATTTTGCGGCGCTGCCGCTGTTAACTTCTGTAGTCACCATCTCTTTTTGCGTCTCGAATTCATAGGTTCAAGATAAGACATCCATCCATCATTTCAGCAAGCGAATGACCACCCCTTTCGTTTCATTGTTTCGGCATGAAGGTGGCGTGGAGCGATTGCGCGTGGCAAGACGCCAGGGCCGATGGCTATTGTGTACCATGTAACACTTCGATGAATTAGAAAATAATTTCTGACGGGGACTTTGGGCTCCATCCTGTCACTGATGTGGCCTGAGGAATGGCCGAGAGACAAAACGCATTCAAATGATTATCATTCATTACATAATCTGGGTAAAGTATTAGGGCGGATATTCTGCTGGTTTTTGGGGATCTTAGAGGATGGAGAATGAAGGTCTCTACTGTACATGACCTGACTGAGCGTTCAATGTAACCCGAGTTTGGGCATACTGGAAGATAGGGCGAGGCCTATATCAGAGGATCATCAGTTTCCCAAATGCCACTTGCTTTTGCACATCCTGGCCCCTCCGAAGAAGATATGAAGTGAGGGTCTAGGCCACAATAAGAATCCCGCCGCTCCGACTCCAAGCCACCAGCTTCCGGCAGCTGGTTCAGTCCTCTAGCCAGCCTCCTGACTTGCTGTGATCGAACACAGATAGTAATTGAGAAGGGGCAGGGCAATTATTGCCCTGAGCTCCCGTACAACGCATTTTTTGCCTAATACAATTTTCCGGCTTCGGAAGTAAGTCAAAGGGAACCCCCGCCATGCCAGGTCAGTTTTTCGATGCGCATCACGGAGAGTAGACCCAATCTCTTAATATACTAGAAATAATGCCTACAAGTCTGCAGATGATTACTCGGTCTGACTCCGAGTGATCAGAATAAGCCGCGTGTGTATTCCAGCAAAAGGCTCCCCCTAGTTGGGCCACAACAGAATTCCCACTCTCTTTTCAGCGCTATATTGATCTTGAGAGATACAGGATCGGTATACCCGCCCCCTGACAGAGCCAGTCAACCTCCCAAGACCACCTTCGACTCGCAGACCTCTCGACGAATGTATTGGCACCAAATTTACGCAATAGAATAGACTAACATCAAAAATTTACCATGCCGCGAATGTTCTTGCCAGTATGATGCTTCGACCAAACGCTTCTTGTGCTCACTCCAGTTCCGCCCAGCTGCGTTGTCACATATCCAACCACCCTTACAGACTCGTGATGGCCTTCAAAATCTTCAAGGCAGAGCGGGATAGGCTCCAAGGCTCGTCGGAACCGTACAACATAGGGGGGTCTTGTGCCCGCTCTTCTGCCGAAGACCCCTACTACAGGTGAGAGTAGTATGGAATGCCAATGTCACTCCAAGCGATTTAAAGCATACAAAACTGGAGAAACAGAGTCGAATTTCCTTTCAATGGCTACCTTAATAGTAACTATGGCGCTGACCTGAAGACACAGGAAGCTGATCAACGAAAGTTTTACTTGGCTAATTCCAGTTCGAAAGGGTTGACACGTCTCTTCAGTTGATCTTTAAGGGTTCCTTCCGTTATCTGTATAACAGAGCAATTCCCGATGACTTGCTCTGCCAGGTAGGTACTCCTTACCGTCTTCTAGCTTAATATTCAGGTGAATCTCCAAAATGCCTTTGCCGGCCCGGGACCGCGCGAGTAGTCACCTGTAGAAGAGAGCGACACTCGGTCAAAGGAGACAGCACGAGGTGTTTAGTGCTGTTGGATACATGTGTTCAGTATCTCGCCGGTTGCTTCACTTCTGGATATGAATCTCCCTTTCATGCTCACACATAGTCCAGCCACTGATGGCTCCATCGTGCGAGCAAAGGTATGGTATAATACATACCAACGTTGTCATTAAAATAGCTAATTAAACCTAAACACATAGGATCTGCGCTTTGGGTGGTCAGGAATTCGCCCCGGCCATCGTCGAAAAACATCTGCCGATATACCTGGCCAATCAGAGGCAGAATAGATGATAAATCATCATTAAATCAGAATAAGAGACGACATGATTGCGCAACACTCGCCCAGCTCCGTGGATGGACATCCAGAGACAGCTACCGGAACGGTCGCAACGTTAACCCCATACGCCCACAGGCATTACCGGCACGTACGCGATCACCCTCTTTATGTGCTGATGCGTAGAAATCCTAACCAATCTCCTTGATGAGGAATTCGAGTTCTATCGTGCACAGGTTGACCGCAAGGGTAAGCAAGCAATGAGTCTACATGTTTGTCGTGATCTGGGAAGAAAAATTTGTCAAATATCTTAGTAGTAGTAGTGCAAGATGTGTATTACGCCCACATTTGAGATATTCCAAGAGCGAAAATAATGAAAGTCTCCAACCATCCATTACTCCAAGCGAGCCTTCACTTCAATCCGTGTTGACAGCTGGCCAACCTCTTCAAACTCTTTTGAAACCACCCCCTCCTTGGTTTGAAATCCCACAAAGTCCAGCATGCGTAGTTATCTATCCCTTCCAAAACGACTGCAAAGGCCCGCTCTAGACCACAACAAAATGCAGCCTCTTGCCGCAGACCCGGTGTTTTACCCTCAACAATAGGCACCGTCATGCAGCCACTGCCCCGGTCTCACCGCAAGCGAATAAGTTCCTGGAACATTTCAAAAGAAGTGGAGATCCCGTGCTCACCCTCACATGTAGGACACGAATTACCTAATATGAAGCCGCCCAATATTTATTTCAACTCCCGCTCCTCTCCGTCCTCCTGACGCTTAGGGGCTATCTTAGGTTTATCCGAGACCGGCCTGTTGATACCTTGCGTGCTACTTAATGACATAATCATTGTACAAAAATCATACTCAAGTCGCAGATTTTTACCCAAGGATGCAAGAACGCCTCTGGCAACGAAGGTAAGCCTGATTCGTCCATTGCAAGTAATGGCTTGCTGGCTGGCCCAAGACGAGCAAGATCCGTCCTTCAATTTTTATCTATTTATCTCTAATATACTACGTGCGCACTGACGACTGCTGATTTGCATTTAGGGGCTCATCGAGTCTCTGTGTCTCGCGTTTCGCCCAACCTTTCGGAGCAGCTTAGACCCAAGACCCCTCTACCACCATCTTAAAATCAACCCCATACAAGTCAAAGAGTTACTAGAAAAGAATTCCAACGCCGCGTATGCGCCTAGGCGCATAATTCCCCAACTGTCCTCTATCGCACCCACTCAAGCTCTGCCAAGCGGTCTTTCCACGCATTCAACTACTCCGAGAAATTCTCAGAATTATTATTCGACTTCTCAGTGACGTGAGTTGGATCCTGCATAGCTGCGGGCTAACCTGCAACGTAGACAGCCATCGCTCCCCCCGACATACAGCCCCTTGTGACAGATGCACGCAAGTTGAAATGGTTGCCCTATACTAATTCGTGTTATAAGATAGGTAGCTAACTTTTTTTCAACAGGCATTTTGCCAGGAAACCGTATCAGTGCTGCGGAATCGTAGCAAACCATGCTGGAGAGTTATGCTCTCAGCTCATTACAGTGAGTATCAGTTTAAAATGATCTATTAGACTTACCGACATTTCTGCTGAAAATCTTCGAGCACACGTACACCGGGAATCTACGGTTTGTTCAGCTTCATACGCGGCCTCTTTTCGCCCACTACCAGCTGGGTTGTTACATGGCCTATTTCGGAACGAAGTTGAAGAAACCTACATAGGACGCGACACAAGACTAAGTCGTGCAGCCAGCCAGACACGTCGACGGGAGGACGACTGCCCTTACCCTCTCAAATTTTATTTCATTATATTACATGATTAACCCCACCCTTATCCCACATATAACTTGCTATACCTCTGGCGGGAAAAACAAAAAGCTCAACCTCCTCACTTCCGTGATTTCAGCTCACCGGTACTCCTTGTCCCTCCACACTCCCATCTACTCATCCCCTGTTCTTTTTGTACCCCCTCTCCCTCCCCATATACAGCCATTCCTTCACCATCTGGTCCCCACCATTTACGCATTCCGCGCCTATCGCCCTGCCACCAACGGTTCTAGCGCCTACCGGTGCTCTCCTTCCCTCTTACTCCATTTTCGTCGAAATACATTGCATTTACACTCAATATGTGACCCCCCGTGTATGTACCGCTATCCCCGCCGCTCGAAATTCACGAAGAATCGTCCCTCCATTCCCCTTTCATTCGTGTGATCTCAGCGCTGCCTATCCATTGCGGTAGCCCCTTAGCCAACCTTTGGTTCTCCTTAACTATACTCATGCTTTACGCCTCGTTTGGCATCGTCAACATCGCCCTCCCGCCTCCACGCCCCGACAACCGTTCTGGCAACCGTATCCTCCACCTTGGCGGATGAGCTGAGTGCGTGTTCCTACGCGAGGCATGCGCTTACTCTTCCTTTGAAAACGGAGACTCTTATGCTTACGTTGTAGCCAAATGCACAATAATGGCTATGTCTTTCAGGAATCGTAAGCCGGTTTGCTTTGCCTGGCAACGCTCTGGCGTCGCACTCATCTAATTTCCGGCCTAGAATTGAGATAATCACTGGGTAAAACGATTGAAGGCTCCGGTTTGACTTCAGTAGTAAGCATATATATGATTTCTTCAACTGACGATTGCTATCGAGTAACAGCCTTAGAGAACAGACAACATAATCTATCTCTTACATTTCTTCTTTCTGAAAGTATTGCTTATAGTATAAGTAGCTCCTTCTGGACAGGCCCCTCCGCCTGTAACTTGCTGCGGAGCCGATTTGTGGACGCGGGTCAGGCTACGAATGTCGATCAGTTATTTGATTTCACCATCGTGACAGAGTTATTACATAGGTTTGATACCCGTGATTCCCCTTCACCTCCGACATCTAACGCATGTGAGTGCGGCGACATGTTCAAGGCTGACGGACGGCGTTCATCCTTTGTTATGTATTAAGTAGTAGGCTCTTGTTTTCGAGTCTGTAGGCCAATGGATATCATGTCAAAGATGATATGAAAGCGATCAATCGAGAATGAGCGTACTCTAGGAAACCGATGTATGTACAAGCTCCCAATCTCTCTTTATCCCGAGTGCACAACCCCAGCGTTAATTGCTCAAAACAGATGCAGATAATTTGAGTTGCCGTTTCAAAAGGCAGAGAAGGAGAATTTCACTGGTGTATGGGGTTGCTTCAGCGAGTGCTCGAAGGAGACGGGCTTGGCTGTCCAACTAACCCATTTGAAGCCTTCCTTTCAATCACGCGATTGGCGCTTTCGAAGTTCCACGAGTCTGTATACATGATAGACCGTCCCCCCGAAGAGGCGACGGGCACTGGTTCTAAGCTATAACGGGGAACTCCACCTCGGATTGTGCCACAGGGTACATTCCTGTAAAATATGGGATAATTGGGTGTCTCAACACCGGGTGTTAGAGCCTTCAGCCAGCACGCAGCCTCGTTACGATCGTGGTCCTATCACATTCAAAAAGAGAAAAGAATCGTGCCTCTTTCTCTTTTTAGTTTACGTACGATTTCCGCTTTGACTGATATAAAATTGCCCGCTTCTACGGTCCCCACTCTTTCAGTCCCAAGACATCGCCCGCAATGCAAGACCACTCCGTCGGTGTGTAACTATCTTGCAGCCTTGCCTCAGCAAAATACTAAATCATAATCAGAAGTAGAATACAACGCCTCGTTTGCCAATGTGGCAGGGCATCCCAGTAATCGAGGTGGGCGGAAACAACCCAGCGACTTCTCACCAATTGACATGGCAGGGGGGGCCATTACCTTCTTATCAATATTTTTCTATCTCTGATAAATAAATGATTAATGTACTGACGCTATTTCTGCAATCTGGATACAGCTCCAGCAAATCCAGTTCTCATGTTCAGTCAACCTCTGGGTACAGCTTGGACTCATGACCCTTCAGACTATCAAATTGATACCCAGAATTCACAGTATTATGGGCCACCACAAGAATCCCGCAACGCCGCTTATGCGCTTGCAAGCATGACGTTCCCCTCAACCGCCCCAGACCTCCTTCTAGACCAACCAGGCCGTTTTCCTTCCTCTATGACCACCCCAGCACCCTTGCAATACTCACTGTATGCCTCTCAGTGGAATGACATGGGCGTTGCGTATCCAGCGACCTCCCAACACGACCAAGAGACCGCCAGCATTGCCCCCGAACAACAGTCCCCACCAGCAGGCGCGCGCAGCATAAAATGTCCACGGTGTTCCAACTTTTTTGATAGGTACGAGAGGGCTGAATCATGCAATAACGCGCACCTTGGTAAGACGCCGTATGAGTGCCGCGGACAGTGTAATAAACCAGGAGTATGGTCAGGGAACTGCTTCGCTCATCCAGTACACAACAGCTGATAGACCTCTCCAGTCTTTTTGCAACAACCTCCGCCGAATATCTTCGTGCGCATGTCTACAAGACGTGGGCAGATTGCCCTGCTTGGTACGTCTTCTTTTAGTCGAATTTTGCCCTGTGCTCATAGGTACTAGTGGGAAACGCATTCTGAAGAAGAATATAACTCGACACATAAGCACTTCATGCAGGAAGACGACCACGTAGACTGGAGGGTTGGCCTTTACCAAGCGCTCCCCTCTCAAGTCCTTGTCTTTCCGACTTCGCTAGTGCCCCTGTTCTTGAACTATGGAGATCCTATGTATTTCTTGCTACTACAACAGCTATACATCACCAAGGTCCCGTCCTTCCATTGCTCTACTCTTTCTCGTAGTCTCGGCTCAACACAGCGATCCTCCTAGCACTGATATTGACCGAACTGCCTTTATCGAATTCTTTTTAACAATCGGAAGCTTCATGGGCGACGCCTCTTCAGCCCGCCTCCACCACTCCGGCAAGCCTGCATCCGCTTAGCCAAACGGTTTCAAGCATTAGTCCTAGAAGACGCACGCAATTACTCTTTAAATAAATCCATTACGTTTCTGTTTACAGTGTGGCTTTAGAATTGCACACGGGCCCGACGCAAGGTTGGCAATGCTCCAGGCAAAAAGCTCTGTACGGGCCGTGATCGCCCTGCAGAAAGGCGAGCGAGACTCAGTATAACATTTGGATCACCCTAGATTTCCGTTGAGTATGCTAGTTCAACATCAGTGGTTGGGGTCTCTGCCCAGGACAAGCATCAGCCACAAGTTCGTCCCCTCTACGTTCAATCTTTCTTCGACTGAGGCTCGTTGGCCTTATCGAGACCCAATACACATGCACTTGTTCTGCTTAGTTTGATTTATTTCCCCAATCCCCCCACTTTTCCCTTGTAGCGGGAGCACGTTCTCACGAGTGGTTAAGAATCGGCTGGGCTGCTCTCGATTTCGCGTACCCGCCGCCTTCTGGGCCGCGATATGGTTGGGAATTGATCTACTCCTAGCCCACCTTCGTGGTCCTTTCGCCTCTCACACCCCTCGATCCGCCGAGCTCATTGCATCCTCAGCCCAGCCAGAACAATAATACATCTTTCACCCCCAACGCGTTGCTCACATCTTACGTCAATAAGAGAGATACATCGTGTATTCCAATCGCTAACATAACATCAAGAAACCGGTACGTCGTAGCTCAGGCAGTGAGGGATTCGTCCCTCAGCCATCGCCCAAAGAGATCCGAAGCCGCCTCCGGCTGGTCGTAGGGAACCATATGCCTGCGAACAGCACGTCAGTGAGAGGAGAGGATAATAGACCGCAAAGAACTCACCCGGCCTCGTGAACGGCTACAAAGACGTAGCTACCAACGCCATCCTTGACATTATCGCCATACGCGGCACGGACATCACCCGCACGTACACGCTTCTCGCCTTTAGACGACGATGCGGGGAGATGCCAGTGCTTCGTGGTGGCATTCCTGAACTCCATGGCGTAGGGGTGGGCCTCGAGAGCGAGCATCCAGTTGAAGTTACCCTGGCGAGTTTGCGTGAGAAAAGTAGGATGTGAATGACCCATAAACTTACCATGTAGTTGCACATTCCGTCCGCGTTTCCAGCATAAACTAGGAGCTTCACGCCATCGTTAAGGAGGGGCGTGAGAAGAAGTGCGCTGTTGTGCATGCCGTCGCCTTGGAAGAAGAATCCTTGATTGACCTGCATATTGCAGCCTAATAGACTCATCTCAGAGGAAGCCGCATGAGCATTGAGAATGACTCACTTTCAAACTCGCGCTCCACAGGAACACCAAGAGCCCTCTTCACTTCGTCCTTGTTTAGCCATTCGTCGATCCAAGTCATCTGCTTATAGCAGAGGTCACCATCCTTCTGGCGATCACACTAGCGAAAGGTGAGCCTCTATCCATAACGCAGCTGACCCACGTGTCACGTACCTTTTGTCTCAGATCGTATGGGTTAAGTCCAAGGTTCATAAGCGGGCTCATCAATTGCGAGTTGCAATAGAGGCCGGCGGGAACACAGCTGAACCGACTTCCCGAGTCGTAGCAGCGTTTGATGAGTCCCTGGCAGGTCGATACCTTGCCTCGGAGTGACTGACATTCGGATCCCTCAGGGTCCAGAGGAGCGTACGGGCCATCGCAGAGATAGTCTGGAATGCTGGCGTATTGAGTATAAGGCTCGGTGAGACCGTTGGCGAGGATCAGCGACTTGAGATTGACATGCTTGAAGTCGGCGACCATATCTTGTTGTTCGGTTGACAAAACTGTCATCTGGCCACTTTCCTGAACGGCGGCGCGCATTTCCTTCAGCCCGTTGTTGCTCTCGTGAATGACCTTGCCAATGTTGGGTGCGTAGGTTCCGCCATAGCTCTCGGCAGCGACGTGGAACTCTTTTCCTGCAAGCTTTTCGTACTTTGCAAAGAAAAGCTGGAGGAAAGCGTATACATCCTTAGCGGCCACGGGCGATGTGTTCACAGTGGACGAATCCGACGAGTAGGAAAAGCCGACGTTTGTAGGCTGGTCGAGGAAAATCATGTTCGCGTGTTCAGTCCAGCTGTAGGGGTTGACTTCCGTGTATGGGAAAGACGTAGGAGTCGACGTGTTGTATCGAATTGAGCAAGGTCCCAGTTCGAACAGAAGACCAGTGGAAGATGAGCATCCGGGGCCTCCATTGAGCCTAAGCAAGCATGATGTCAGAAATAGAACGAGGATGAAGAAAAAATAGTCACGAACCATAAGACCAAAGGCTTATCCTCTGGGCTGTCTCTCGCTTCGAAATACCAGAAAAACAAATGTTTTCCGTCCGAGACGTCGAGATATCCGCTGTGTTGCTTCACATCCGGGTCGCATAACGTCGACCTTTTGGATGAGATGCGTAGACTGTGGTCCTTTAGCGCGCCAAGTTCAATCTTCTCGTCTTTTCGAAATCCAATAAGCACACCATCATTTCTGGACAAAGGTACTCACAGCGGACACCTTCACTCTCAACAACCGAGGTCCTAGCTCGTTGTTCCTTCTCACTATGAGGGTTCCACGCGTGTTCAACTGCAGCCTCGACTGCTTCCAACAGTCCAGACGCTACATTTCCGGCGAGCGCGTCGACTTGGGCGAGAATGGCCTTGGCGGATCCAAGGATACCGTCGTCGCGTAGGGTATTCGTTGTTGGGACAGCGAGAGCGCCGAGAACGTGTGCGGCAATGACGAGAGGGACGAGCGACCGCATTGATGGTGGTGGTTGTGGTCGGGTCTAAGGGTGCTTGCGCGTCGGTCTGCGGAATGGAAAGGCACCAACACTTTACCCGCAGCCGGGCACATGGACACTTTGATGTCATTACAAGAGAAAATCTTCCAAAAATTGTAAAAATCTAGGAAATTACATTTTGCGTGTGTGAATGAAAAGCTGTACTTGAATTTGTGATGAAGTTGGCTCGTGGTTCAAGAAATATCGTTGAAATTTCCTAAAATTCATTCTTACATTGGAGAGTATCATTTGTCACTCTTATTGAGCATCTGGTTCCAGAGCATGAGGTTTCTGGGCTCATTGGGTGATCGTCATAACAGGCTTTGTTTGGCTGGCCAGTGGGTCACAAAAACAGTCGGTCGATTTGGTGCGAGGCACTAAACAAGCACAGAAATTACTGGAATCGTGGCAAAAGTCTTTTGTTTACTCGTCTCCGTGCATCCTCTTCTTATGCCTGGCCATGTTGTTCCCCGTCATGGTTTTCCCACTACAAATCTCAGTAAGAGCAATGCATAAAGTAGCGGAACGTACCACAAAGAGCATGTAGAGAGGTTATCTTGGTGTCTCTCGAGGTATTCGATCGATCCGTAGCTCTTCGAGCTACTCGATGGACACAAATTCGCGTGAGTAGGGATCAAGTAGAGTCAGAGTCCGATATATCCTAGCTAATGAGTGCCATACCATCCCATAGAGCCACAGTTGCCTGTGCAAGTGTATGGTTTTGACTTTGTGTGTCCATTCTGACATCGATCCCGACGACTCTCCCTACAGAACGTTTTATGGCAGGTCTCGCATTCGTACTTGTATCTTTTAAGTGACTTTTGAACTTGCTCTGGAAGGTTGGGAATGGAGGCGGTATGACTTATGAGCCCGGCCAAACAGATCGACACCACCGGCTGAGCTGAGAAAGAAAGCGGACCCCGCCTCGCGGCAGGTTCCAAGATGCGTGGGTCAATGGTCATGCTATTGCTCTCGAAGAGCATATTCGGGCCCTGAAGTGGAGGATTTGGATGGTCATCGTGCACGAAGGGCGAGGCCAATGACCTGGTCCCCTCGAAATGTGTGGGGGATGCACCCAGAAACTCGTAGAGGGCGTCGAATTCACTTTCCCCTTCTTAATACAATGTAAGCTCGCTTATAAGTAGGATCAGAGACTTGTCACGAACGGAAAGGTAGAAGGTCGGGCTCATTGTCCAGCTGTTGCCCAGCTGAGGCGTCAAAAATCTGCTCAAATTCGTCAAAAAAGTGCCTGAAACCGACGAGTGTAGCTGCACGATGCCCATGAGCATGAGGATCGCTTCCTTCCGTATACATCGTTAGGTATTCGCGGGGAAAGGGCAGTTGAGGGCTGCTTTGTGAAACCGTAGATTTCCTCACTTTAAAAGGCTAGATATCCCTGCATGTTTGTGGAATAATAAGCTCGAAGCGGCCGGAATGCGGCCTGGCTGTCGTGCTTTTATCGAAGGAACCGGAGGCCTGTCACGTCTGAATACGGGTTATTATAATTATTTCGACATAATTATTTCGAGTTTTCTTTATCTGAGAATGACTCAACCCACATCTGCCAGCTTCTTCGGATGCCCACTTCAAGAATTTCAAGGCCGGACCTGATTTGACAATGTGATAGTATAGCGCAGGATATATTCTTTTTAGGGACCCCATCCTATTGACAACAGAACACGGGTCATGAATAAAGGGTACTTGATATTATTGTGCCCTTAACTATTGCGGGGCATGTGAGCTTATTGGCGTTCCTTTATAATCACCACGCTTAGGGTTGGTTGAAGACGGCCCCGTAAGAGCCTTCCAGGCACTTGATAGACTGTGGACCAATCGTGGTTTCTTTGTCCCTGGATATTTCAGTTTCGGACGAAATAGCCCAGGGAATGAGCCAGTGAATGGCCATACACTGGTACACCCGTTGCATAACCCTCAGAAAATATCTGATCCGTAGCTGGCCACCAGGGTACATCCTTGGTTTATGCTTTCACGAAGGTCTTGAGCGCGAGGGCCTGTGCACTCTATGATCATTCTACTGGTAATTATACGAAATCTAGAAATGACAGGCTAGTTGTGACACCAAGACGGGAGCGGGTCTTGTGTAATGTGCTTTTCGAGTAGGTTAGTGCCTGAGCGAAGTTCTATTCAGTACCTTATCGATGCTTGAATCTAGATTGGGAAGACAGTAGAGTCTTTGGCAATAGCACACGTACACTCGATCACGATCCATTTAATTATTTCATTCTTGCATTTTTTTTTCCCAGCACCCATGCCAAACGCCCACTTATTCGGGGATCATTTGAGCTGGAGTGAATAGGTGGACCAGCGCCCCAAACTATAGGTTGGCGCCACGAGAAAAAAGGCCGGCTACATTGACGGCCTGGGACAACGTGTTTCGTTGAACGAGGCCTTGGTTGAATTTGCTGGCCACCCACTGGGAAAGACGTTTGCTTCGTTTTATGTCGTGATCCAATGGATTTGAGAATAGTTAAGCCTGTGACTGGTCGTGCCTGATCTCACCCGTTGCGGAACCATAACATTCCCAAATCGGTATCCAGTGATCTTAGGCTGCCTTGGTCTCGGAGAGCAATATCAACTTCTAGAAGATATAAATGCATATACATACATGCTTCCTCCACGCGTGTACTCATCTCCATTGGTTACCGAGGGCTGATAACTCCATTCAAGATAAAGTAGGACCATTATATAACACCTGTTATGGAGAGAAATTGAAGGCACACAGAATGTGTTTCGTCATCCTATAGAGTAATGGTAGCCGAACCCTCGCCCAACCAGATTGCTAGACACATGTGCGCCCACATTGATGATGGCTCCAGCAAACGAAGCCCTGCCCTGCTTTCAAACTTCTAATGGGTTGATACTGTCGAATGCATGCACCAAGAGCTAGACTGCGCCATATTTTGTTGCTAAACGTCATTCCTGTTGCTCGGCCACGATGGAACGGAGCAAATGACTGCGTATGCGAGTCCATACTCAAGTTTTCGCCTTAGCCTGCTTATGTACACCAAACACAACGGACATACTCCGCAGGTCGCAACGCTCGTGGTCGCCACGATGGATCGCCGAGTTTCTTCAGCGCCAATCTTCACTCCGCTCTCTTGTAATTTTCTCTTTATTATCGTCAGAGGGGTTGTGGAGCATTTTTCAGGGAGAGCGACTAAACCGGAGGATATTTGAGCGCTCCCATAGCGTCATCCTTTGAACATGTCTAATCTTTGATCCAAACTAGAGGGGAATTCAGCCTGTTGCACCATCAAACTCAGCCTGGTCCATGTTAGCCTGCTTAATGAATTCGATGCAGGATGGACTTGGGCTTATTTTGTTAAATATCGGATTGATTTAATACGAATTAAGTACGCAGAAAGAAAAAATCTCT
The DNA here is from genome assembly GCA_000827415.1 of Serendipita vermifera MAFF 305830. Taxonomy (NCBI): domain Eukaryota; kingdom Fungi; phylum Basidiomycota; class Agaricomycetes; order Sebacinales; family Serendipitaceae; genus Serendipita; species Serendipita vermifera. The sequence goes on from KN824371.1 coordinate 67,700, forward strand.
GAAAATGCAGTGTGAAGCCTTTGTTTAGCTGTCAAGGTGCATCGTTTTCCTATGCCGAGACATGTTCTGTTCCGTAAGAGTTTTCCCACTATGAAACATCAGCATTAGTGGTACATGAGCTAGTACAACGTACCATACGGAGCAGGTCGAGAGGTCGTCTTGGTGCCTGGCGAGATATTCAATACACCCATAACTCTTCGAGCTACTCAAGTTACGAGTCAAAGACACGTATGATCAGAACGAAGTACATCAAAGCCGATAAAAACATACCATCCTTGAAAGCCACAATCACCGGCGCAAACGTAGGGTTTTACACCCATATGACGATTGTGGCATCGCTCAAGGCGGCTCTCCCTGTCAAACGTCTTGTGACAGATCTCGCATTCATATTTGTGTTTTCCTATTGCGTGCTGAGCACCTTTTGAGTGAGTAGAAGACGTTATGGTGGTGTTTAGTGGTCTGGCGGTGGCTATCGTCGGCCTGGCTGGTTGGGCCTCAGCCGTTGGTGTGCTCAGGTTTGCAGCAGGCATCAGCAGGGAGGGATCAATCGTCGCAATGTTGCTCGAGAAAGATGTATCCGCTCCTTTGAGGTCATTTCTACGTTCATGGTACACGACGGTTGAAGTCATCGGCAGTATGCTGACGGGTCGCGAGGTGCTCGTGGAAGAAGAGACTAGATCAAGATACCCTTGTGTAGAGAAAGACAACTCCTGCTTGTCTGCGAAGGACGTTAGCCTATGTGTTGACAGAATCAGAACATTTAACACTAACAGAGGGAGAGGTGAATGGCTTCATCGGTCAGCGGCTGTCCTAGTGAGGCAGAGGCAAAGTGTTCGTGTTCTATGATAGGAGTCTTTGTCCAGTTAGACACAGAAAGACGACCGCCTTGGGAATTGTGCGTATTTGTGTGCATTGATAGCCGGGCTTTCGGGGTGATTGTATCTCTGAGGAATTTCTCATCGAGACCTTGAATCAAGTGTGCTTATATGGGACTGCCTTATTGTGCCTGCTCGCGCAAATCCTAGGTGCTGGATAACGGCGAAAGTTTAGGACATGATGGCCGTCCGGGTACCGAAGACAGAATAAGTTGGACTTAATGAGACGACTTAATATTTTACGAGTTAATTTCCCCGATTTTAAAAAATAATTTTCCAGTTGGTTCTCAATAGAGAATTGCCTTGTTGGGCCACCTTTGGGCTGATAGATAGGAACGAACATCACATGCTACATAATATCCCAGATGACAATAAAAGGCAACTCCGACCTGCACTTTCACGTAGTTAACAACTGGGTTGATTTCCATTTCCCCACCGTCGCGAAGGTTTTTTTTTTGGTCAGCCTTATCTATCAATGAAAATACAGCTCCCTGGCTCGGTTATGGGCATTGATATACCCTCTTCTTCAGGTCCCGGGTTCTCAACGCAGTATCGCTTCAAGAGCAGCATGAAAAACTAATATTCAGACTATTCAGTTGATAACGAAAGTGGGGCATGTTTCGACTGGAAATAATAAGGGACCTAACCGATCTCCCCCTGATTCTGCAGTGAATAGTAGCAAGATTCTACTAGGGATTCGATAGTTGAGAACAGATAGATGATCCTTCAAAAGGTTAAGTGAGTGAACACTTCTCTTGTTCTATGAGCGCTGACACAAACGATTGCTATTGGATGTTAAGATTTGGTTTTGGGGTGGTTGGGGGTGATTATGACACCCCTGGATATAAATATTTTCAGATTATTTATTGATCATTCTGTGGCGTCTTCTGCTCAAATTCTTTTTTTGAGACATCGGCGCAACAAGAAAGTTGATCACAATTACCTCTTATAACAGTAGTATCATGGCGAGAGCATTCAACTTCGTGTCGAAACTCCACCCGGCTTCTCTTGTTTCAAAGGAGGCTCAGGGATGTCTAACCTGCACGTACCCGCACGTGAATCAAGGGCCAATTTGAACGACCCTTCATTTTCCAAACTTACCAGTGTCTGATCGAATAGTTCTTGAGGCGCGGTTATGATAATTAGATTTCGAAATTTAGAAGTGTGGGATCCAACGTTTCCGAGGAATTACTACCTACTATTCCATGGCCACTGCCACCCGGGAAACACCGCGCCACACGGAGGTACACCCTCGTCTTCCTTCCTGTGCTCTCATGACCAAACTACCCTTTTTTTCTCCGTTTATCCCACATTAAATACGCATGTGTAACCGTCTAACTTCGGTTAATCTGATGAAAAACCGAGCCTCGTTTTTACGAAACATGGATCACCGCTTCGGTCCCCAAACATCTGTCGGCCTCCACATTTGTGGAAACTTATACTAGGCTCAAACGGGACCTCTTCTCAAATTCCTGTCATTCTGGCCCTGCGAACGACCACGTCAAGGAGAGAAGAAGCCAAATAGCCGTGCATCCATGGCAAACCAGTCCTCGACCATCACCCGTCTCATTCACAGTTAATTATGTCCTTGGTTTATAGAATTAGATAATTGTGTATCTTTGCGCTATTATGCACGCACGGAGCCGGAATGAAGTCTGGCTGAGCTTGGAAGGCACGTCTCAGGAGGAATAATAATATTAATAAATTATATAATTATTAGGGTTTTCAATTGAGTACGCCCCTACCTAAAACTTTGGGGGATTGCCAATCGGAGGTACTTAGAATGAGGGAAGCGAGGCCGACGTAGGTCAACTGACGGCGGCTGGTATGCGGGAGATATCAAGGACCAGGTGACTGATAAAAGAAGACAAAAAATGGACGAACGGGACAGTTGGTGGTCAGAACTAGATCCATCTCACATTGCTGACTTACTACACTGAGCTCGGTGGTCCGAAACAGTCTCCTCGCGACTAGTTGTTTCCTATATCGTACGAAAGGAGCCTCCGGGCACGCGAAGGGTTGTGGACGAGGATCGCCGCCTCTTTTTTTATAGCATATTTAATTTATCTTATGGATGTCGAATAGAGCACATTAAGGGACACTACTGCACACCTCGAATAACTCTCAGGTGATTCTCTGTACGAGAAATTCCCTGTAATAAGTTCTTACCCTGCGCGTCTAAATTAATTAATCCCTCCCAGCCTGCGCTTGAGCTGCTTTCATTCATTCCTACCTCGTCCCCGAGAGGGTCAATGCACGAGCATACTTTGTTCATTGGCGTGTGGCAGATTGATCAGAATCCACTGGACTACTTATGTATGTAATTTATGATTTTCCTCAACTCAGTCTCATGTATGCCAAACGCCAACGTATTTTCAAAAATTTAGCAAACTACCCTGCGCCAGAATGAATATGTGGATCACTTCAAAGCCTCCAAACTTGGTAATGGCTTAGTCGGCCGCCAGAATAGCAAGCTCATAACCGAGGCCTTGGTTGAATTCAATCCTCGGTCACTGAGAATAATTGCTTTGCTTTATGTCACACTCAATGGACCCGAGAACAAACAGACGTGTTGCTAGTCATGTCAGGTGCCATCCCGCGTCTGGCTTTTTACAGAACCATACCTTAACGTAACTAGTCAATACCAAAGCTTCATGTTACACATGCGGGCATCCGGGACGTGTACCCCATACTCCCCAATGAGTCTCCTTTGGTAGCCAGCCAACAATACCATTCTAAACGGGTCAGAATTACCATGAAAGGTGAGCTTAAAATCAAACTGGCGACACACGGAATGTATCCAGAGAGTAATGACACTTAAATCATGGCTATTATAAACGTGCTCACGTTGATGTTCGCAGTCCATTCTACTTTTCGAACCATTAATAACGTCCAATATATGAGCCAAGAGACCGACTGCATCGTGTTTTCGTTGCCCAGACTTCTTTCCCGTTGCCCGGCCACGATGGGAACGGAACAGGCAACTGCGTACACAAGCCCACTGTTCACTTTCCGTCTTGGCAGGCTATGTATGCCGAACACAACGGATATATCCCGCAGCCGCAGCACTTATGGTCACCATTAATGATGGATCGCCGAGTCTTTCCATCTCCAATAAGCCCAGCTTTTCGGGTTCTCGTGCGGCAGAGTGAATCATTTTTCATTTCACACTCTTGTGTCGTCCTCCGTAGCATCGGCACAGGAATTGTTAAGCATTTCTCAGGGAGAGCGACCAAACCGGAGGATGTTTGAGCGCTTGATCAGTAAGCCGCTTCGTTCCCGTTCGGCATCTGGGAAATGACAAACCTTGTTACCGTAGTATCCTTTAAGCTTACGCAGCAGAATTTCCTCCGTCCTCCGAGCGCTGATTAGGTATAAATACTCACACGTCCAAGCAAGGCTATCGTTTCCCCACACTCGCAACATACCCCGTTGCCAACCTCGTAGTCGGAAAGCAGCTGCACTCAAATTAATAGCTCGATCCAGTCACATTAAAACGTGAGTCGATCCAGCTAACGTCGACAAGAGGGACACTGTATTGACTCTGCCCCGTAGCATCCTAATGCACTCTACACCGATGCACCAATCACTCCCCAACCCGTCGTCGGAAGCACGCTTCTACACTGCGAGCTCCATTGCCAGCGGTTCCGCGGGTCACCCTTCGCCCTCATACAGCCACTCGCCCTTACTCGACAGCCCCGCTCACCCACATGTGCACACAAGCCCAGTATGGAAGCTTGTACATTCTCACGACGCGATATACGCGCCTGTACCACCATCACTGATACGCAAAAGACCAGCACTTCCCTCCTCTCACTCCTCGTCCTCGTCGACAACTACCTCCGCACGATGGTACGACTATGACGAGTTCAACGACCACTCAAACGCCATATCTGCTGGTCCCTCGTCTAGGCCCCCAAGCCATTGAGAGCCTCGCACGCGCGTGGTCTCCTTCATCATTTTGGACATTCGCTATACCCACGTACCATATCCTCAGTCTTGTTTCCATCGCATTTGTATCAGTATTTATCAACCATCACTTGCAACAGCTATTACTTTGATTTGCGATTATACATCCTAAATGATTACATGAAATCTGAGTCACCCTCACTTGGTTCCGGCAGAAGCTGGTTCACTCGCTGCACCAGGTGCATCCTGTTCCTGCTTGCTATCCTGCTCAGCGTCAGCCTGCTGTGCCGCGCCACCTGGTTTTTCGAACTGGTTTCGCTATGATCCACAACGTCAGATGTAGCTCACAGAAAACCCCTCTCGGACTCACCTTTTCGTGCTCTTTGCGCTTGAGTTCGCCTGCGTACCGCTCGCGGCCTTCTTCGACCAAATGGTGGTTATGGGTCAAGTGGCCTTTGATGTCCTCTTTAATGCCAGCGATTTGATCCCCAATGGTCTATACGCGAAAAGCAGCATCAGACACGTTCATTCGTCTCCTCTTATAGATTCTCCACTTACGACTCTGTTCTGCTCGCCATAATGCGGCCCTAAGCCGACTTTGCCAGCGTGCAGCTGTGGTGGGTAATCGACATTGTCCAGCCCAGAATCTGCAGCCTTGTGTTCGTTCCGTGCATCGTTGGGACGAGAGCGAAGGTCGTGAGGGTGTTCATCGGACGGCACCGGGCTCGGGTTCTGTCCTTGTTCGTGGGCTTGGGCCGTAGAGTGTGGTAGTCCAGTCGACATTTCTGATGGGTTCTGTATGCTAAAAGTGTGATGCAAAGTGGAGGGTAGAGGTGCTCCCTATATATACCGTGGCGCACAGATCATTGATTCGGTCCGTGACGTAGTGTGGTCCACCTTCGTTCGCGTCATGCCAGAAGGCGCAATCATGGCTCCAAATACCGATGCTATTTTTAGCTCTTTTTGAACTTTACTGGAAGAAGGTCGGGCTTTGCGAAACTCCGCGTCAGCTGCCTGGGAATGCACAAATTATCAGCAGATTTGAAGAATATTGGGTGCGTCCAGTCACTACGTTGCTGACGTGTTTGCATCAGAATTGTGTGATTATTGCTGACAGCTCGTCAACAAGAGAGCACGGTATCCAATATGCGCCGACAGTGACAATGAGATAGGCCATTCTTGCTTCTTATTGGACATGAGGATGTCCGGGTAGTCCATATCAGGATCAAATATTGAATGCTGGGATAAATTTAAGATTTGATACGCGGACGTGTGGGGTCAATGTTGCGTAATTCCCGATTAGGCAACTCCTCCTACCTCAGTAGCCAGCGCTAGCGGGCGCAAGTCGCCGGCGCTTCGGAGAGGCTGCAGATGATTGAGGATATGATAAATATCCGATACGAAATACGCCCTCGAAACCAATCCTACAACATCCCCCAAATGTCACAATCTCACAAACCGCAGTCACTGCGCAATTCGCAGCATGTCTCTCAAGTCTCCTTCCAGAATCTCATTCCTAACTACAACTACCGCGCTGATATGTGTGAGTATGGACGCGTCGCCTACCGTTTACCGCCCCCATTGTCACCTTGGCCATTGAAGCGTAAAATGCTGAAGCAATGACTGTTCATAGGGATGCTTGAACACACTCTCGGAGCTAACATGGGCCTACCGACCGGAATGGGTGACGTTGTTTACGGGCATATGCCTTATCACGTCTTCGGCATTCCCATTAGTCATCCTATTAGTCATCAACCAGCACACTCAGCTGATTATTCGATCGTCAACCCTCGCACAGGAAACGGTCCGGAGGACGTACAAAGATCGAGGGGCGCCACAAATTACCTTTTGGGTGCACATCCAAGAGTGATCTCGCCCATTCCTGCGCAGCAGCAAGATATCCCCGGAATTCAATCTGGTCCTCTTATTCACAAATTCGAGTGTGAATCGTGTCACAAGGTCTTTGATAGGGAAAGCAGGGTGGAGAACTGCAGAAACGGGCACTCCCAAAACAAACCACATGCATGTCTTGGTCAATGCGGATCGTTTGGATGGTACGCGGACCCTTTTCCATTCACGCCCTTCCACTTACGCCCTAGCTTCGCTCGTACCCGACACTAACTGTACCGCATTGATGACAGCGCGGCCAGTTATAGATCGGTCGAGTTACTCAAGCGGCATATGAGCCCAAAATCCCAATGCCCTACGTGGTAAGCTGTTCAAGTTGGCCCACTTTATCGTCATACCAACCCAGAGGCCGTCCAGTGGCAAATGCTTTTCTAGGCAAAATTTAGCACGTCACAAAGCGTGTATGCATTCCCACAGTTCCTCGTAGGATATACGTACTGTGCTGGTTGTGAATGGGCAATGGGAGCATCGGCTTCTTGGCTTTGTATTAGCTGACGCGCAGACGCGTCAAACTCTCAAGGGGAAAGCGACGCGATTTATGAAATAAAAAAAGAGCACAAATAAGAAATATTCGTTTCATTTCTATTCTCTCAATATTAAGTAAATGTTTTTACTCTAGTAGTCGTGTGGGAAGTCGTCAACGGCCGTCCCCCTCCTGTCTCTTGCGTCAATAGCGCTGGTTCGGTACAAACCCTTGACAACTTCGTTTTTTGAATCTTCCAACCAGTCTTGCAAGTTCTCGCGACCTCTCCTGTTCATTCCACGCGAGCGTCACGGGGCGCGCAGGACCAGGCAATGCCCAAGTGAATTTTTTTCGTTTTCGTTCGCGCGAAACAAAGCATAATAGACAGGAATTCCATCGTAAAGAGGCCGTGTAAGCCGATGCAGGTTTTGAAGTATGGTGCACGCGGGCTCCTTGTAAACGGTACAGGTGCACTCACCCATTAAATTGTCCTTCGCAAGAAAGATGGAATCCCGACGGTTTTAATTCGATAATGCGTAGAAAAAAAAGTTTACGTCTACCGGAGTCAGAGTTAGACGACGTGCACCATTAGGTGCTATGCCCCTCCGGCTCCATGGTCAATGACTACGTAGCCGGAATACCTCTTAAAAGCAGGAGGTGAAACTTTCTTTCTTTTCTCCTCCAACGAATGGATACTGTTTCGCAATGTCCCACCCTACGCCAAATGAGTATCAAAACTCGAGTTTCAGGCCGATCTATTCTCCAAATAGCGGGCATACCGGAAATTACATATGTGAGCAATATCCAGTTATCTCATTTCTTATAAGGGCCCCTTGAATTGCCATAACTGGCACATCTATGGGCGCTGCCCCGACTGGGGCGGTCCCGAATTTAATTGGTCCCAGCATGAACGAGATCGACTATAATAGAGCTAGCTCACACTGCTTCTCCTTCAAATACTCATATATTTTCAGACCCTACCACAACACCAGACCGCTCTCCAAACCATCTTCCAACCATGAATGGCCAACCGTATCCCATGTACCAACCGTTTTCGCCATGGCCTCCAGTACCACTAACACTCACTACCAATATGGACCCAAGGATGTACAGTGGACCCATTTATACTACTTCCCCTAGGCATGCACCACGAAGATCATTTGATGGTGGCTATAGGGTCGATTATCCGCCAAGTCTACCCGTAAGATCCCCTCCCTCCGCTGCACCGTACCCAAGTAGCCCCACCGGAACCAACCGCGGCATCGATCCTCGACACAGATATAGATGTGATGAATGTGGAAAGACTTTTGACCGCAAGATCCGTCTAGACGCGTGTATTAACGGTCACGCAAAGAGCAAACCGTATGCCTGTGGAGGGGAGTGTGGTTACGCGGGGTGTAATAAGAGATACGGCTCCAAAGACCACCTCAAACGGCATCACAAGCAATGTAAACCATGGTGAGTCGTTCACAATGTTTAGGCGCATTCGTCTGAAATTACCAGTGGAAGGGATGTTTCAAGGCAAAATCATGCTCGTCAGAGATCTTATTACGTATAAGAAACGTACCATCACCATCTTATTTTTATTATCAATCGCCTCCCATCAGGGATGCATTATGGACATTAAACCCCCAACCAAACAATAATTATGTGATACCACCAATCATGTTGCTATATATAATACAGGATACAAGGATTATCCCCCTTTTAATTGCGGATTTCAGTCACCAGTTGGGCGTCTTTCGACGGACCCTTGTTTTCCTACGCATACACAGTGATCGCCCCGAGATTTTCTCGGGGGGACTGTGTGCCTATTTTTGTTATCCTTCGCCCTCCAATATGCTTTAGGCGTCCAAATCGGCGCGTCCACTCTCGCCGAGCCCCAGGAGAGATGTGGCCGGGGGTGGCAGGGCGACGAGTACTACCGGCTGTCAGCACAGTATTAGCTGTAACCCTGCGATCCTCTGAGGCCGACAGTATTCAAATTCATAGAAGGCCAACACTATTCATAAAAGAACAATGAGGCCAGCCGGAATTTGTTTGATCAAGTGATGGGCAATACGAATGGCAACACCTGACTACAGCCTCCATAGCCCTGTGAGGCCAGCAGTATTCAAAGGGAGACAATGATGATGAAATTGATCGAGGATGAGTAAGTGCTTACGGGGCTGGAAGGGAGGCGGCATACGAGGATGCAGCGCAGCTTGTTCCAGAGCGTGAAGCACGGGTACCCGTTTCATATCCTATTGTTTTTTTTTAAGAACCGGTACCAAGGATCTGCTCTCTCTCATAAGATCAAAGCCCCCTAAATGGAGAGCTACCCCGACGGTAAGTTAATTTGATAAGAAGCGGTCTCAGCCTTTGGGTTATACTGATGTATAATACACAGGATTAACCACGCTCCTGTGAGAGAGTGCTTTGTGGGCCACTTTAGCTGCCAGCCCCAATCTCAGCTCCCCCCCAAGAGCCATTGTACAGCCATCCACCGACGCCCTGTCTCTTAATATAGCACTCACTGCCTGGCCATTGAACTCCGAAGGCAGCTCACGGAGCGAGCCAGATGATCGCCCCCAACCCTCTTCGCTGTACCAAGCCCCTGCACAGTCAAGCGGCCCAAGGCGACAATCTCGGTTTTGTTGCATCTTCTGCTCCAAGAGGTTCGACCGGTTCAGTCGAGTTGATGGGTGTTTCAATGTCCATTTCGGCGTAAAACCGTACCAGTGTAAAGGGGGCTGCTCTAAAGCAAATTGGTGAGTTCTTCCATTCTACTTGCCAGTGACCCTACACGTCCTCATCTTATTCAAACACGTAGTACTGCCGCATATGCATGCTCGGAGACCCTCCAAAGGCATATACGTCCGCCAGGGCAAAGAGAGGTCGACTGTCCCAAATGGTAGGTCATAATGAACGCCTTGGAGACACGGATCTAACCTACTTTGCAGTCATAAAAAGCTCCTAAAGCAGAATTCGACACGTCACAGGATCTTCTGCCGGGGCCAAAAGGGAACGAAGGCGTGAAGGGGAACCAAAAAGTACTGTCAAGCTTGCAACGACGACAAGGAAAAGCAATATCCATTATATCCTAATATTTGTTGTAATAAAATGTGCGTTTTTGTAATCGATCATGTCTCACCTCCATCACGGCCGTGATCATTTCATCCTTGGACCTCGACAACCACCTGCTTCGTTCGTTTCCGCATGGAGGCTCCGCTATTATCACCGGCAGGAATGTCAGCACCATCTGTATCTGGTACAGGTGCCAGTGCTTCGGCAGGTCCAGGCGCTGCCGCTGCCCCACGTACAAAATCGAAAGCGTACCAAACGACGATTGCAGCAGAGGCTGGTGCGTGCTTGTATCGATTTGGCGTATTTCGTGCTTATGTTTCTCTTTGTCGGTTTTCATTACTACTGTGGAATGGTGTTGCTTCGTATATGACGGGCTCGGACTCAATCAATATGATGATATTACCATGTTGGGGCGTATTTTCCGGATAATTAGACGATCTCAAATATGAAAGCAAATATAAAGAACTGAAGAAGAAGGTTCGAGAGGTCGAAGAGGTGCGTAACGGTCGATTCAGCAAGCATACCTGCTAAAGTCTTGGTATCTCAGGACAACGAACAACTTTACGTCAAAATTCTGCAAGCACAGCAGAGCATCCAACGTTTACGACTTGAACGAGCGTAAGTCTCGTCAATCTGCACATCACCCTCTAATAACACTGCCGCCTACAGAATCATATACGAGCGCCTAGCCGCAATACCGGCGCCCTCTACCGGAGGAGGAGCAACAGGAGGAGGGGCTCACTCGACACAGGATAGCGGCAGCGCGCCTCCACCGCCACCAAGTAGTAGCAGTAATAACGGGGACGGGCCTGGAGGCGCTGGTGGAGGCGCAGGGAGCGGGGGTGGGGGTACACCGCATCATCCACATCCACTCTCCCAATCTTTCACACCAACATCGCACACCGGCGCCACCGCCCCCGTAGTGTCGGCAGCAGCATTACCGGTCCCAAATGCAAATGCAAGCGCTGCTGCTACAGGACCGGTATCGGGTGTTACCACTGCTCCATATAGCTCATCGAAACGTGGGCCGTCATTGAGCTCAATGGACATGGATGTAGATGCGCGTGGTGGAGGAGCGACGGCGGCATATCCAAAAGGCCGAGAGTACGAGTACGAACAGCAGAGAGGTTTGCATAATGGACACGCGAATGGTGTGACGCTGCCGCCCATTTCGCCTAGCTCGCTGAGAGGCCAGCCACACTATGCAAAGGCGGAGGCGTCTTGGTAAGTGGACGAGCGAGTTCCGTGCGCCGAGTGGCCAGATCTGTGGTCTGCATTATTTATGATAATTAGACTGGTCTTGTTTTTGCTTCCTTTCTTTCACTAGCGATATTGCAACATATATTGCTACCTTTCAGCTCCCGATATCAAAACCGTGAACGAATACAGTTTCAAATGTTCAAGTGGAACATATTGTACGGTCTAGCCCTTATGCCAACTAGCTAACATACTTTTCCCTTGGAACAAGGATTGCGGAGGCTGAATGTAGACTAGTGACTCGGGATCAAAGCCCCAACAGTACATGTTTTTCTCCTCAACAATGAGAGGGTTGACAAAACGGATCCGAAGACAAGTGGCATGGACCCGTCGTCTAGGCTCGACTCCACCTTGATAGATAGACGGAGGAGGCGGACATTGCCCGAGAGGCCGCCCTGGCTGCCGCGCCTGCCCGCCCGCCCGCCCGCATCTGCGTCCGGCAGCCTGCCTGACGGCCTGACGGTGCGTCATACTCACCACTCGACATTCAGAGATCAAAATCGTCATCGTCCTCCTCTTTACGCGCCGAGTCCCGAATCTTCCTCTTCGTGCCACCGCCGGGGTTATCGTCTTCGTCCGAGGCTGGATCGCGGGATTCGGATGCAGTCGCGTACATACTTCGTAAGGGATTGTTATTATCCGTGCCTCCGATAACACCAGAGACTTTGAGCCGCATCTCGAGTGCCGAGGTAGCAAAGTCGTCGGCGTTGCCAAGCTCTTCAAATCCAATGATGCTATCAGGGTTGTTGTCAATGAGGGATTTTCTTGCACGGGATCTCTGAGACTGACCGATCCTTTGTCACACCGTCGACAAAGACGATTACGCAAGGAAGGACTTTGACCCCTAGTTTCTCTACGAGCCAAGGCACATTTTCCACAAATACACGAAAGAAGCGGGTATGGTAGTATTTCGGAGCAATTTCCTGCATACATAACGGAGAAACGGATTAGGCTTTTTGAACAAGGGGCCGGGGGGGCCGGGGTACCGGATAATGGCTAACGTACCTCGAGATGCTTGTCCATAATTTTACACCGGGTAAAGTTGCGGTGATAAAAGTGAATTACACATCTTTTTTCGTTTCTGTGGGGCTGATTAGACATGACTTTTAGGGTGGGCTTCGCTCGCTACTCACGCGCTGGTCCGTATCACTTCTGGTTCATCAAAGATTTCAGTATATTTGCCGTGATCGATTTCCCGCAAGTCCCGCGAGTGTTCGGCTCTGTAAGATCAAAAAAAGTTTGAGGATTTGAGGAGGCTTCTAGGCCGTTATGGCGACAGACGTACTGCCGTTTGAGTTCTTCTAGCCGCTGTTCGCGATAGTTTGAAGAGTTGAACAAGTCGTCTTCGTCAAACTCGAGATCGGAATCGACACCGAGATCCTTGTCCTCGACGCCTTGGGCAGCAGCCATAATGTCTTTATCCAAATGCGATCTATGTAATCTAATTATCACGTTGATTAATCCGATGTCCCTTTGGGTTTGAAAATCGTTTGTCCAAATTGTCCCGACTTTCTCGGGGTCAAGGTTGTCAGCCGCCATCCTGCTGGCCGTGACATGGGCTCGGCATTAGTATGAAACGAAAAAATTGTTACAAAACAATGCTTTGGGAGTATTGCTCATAATTTTCGAATGATTTTTTTACGATGCTGTCCATCAGCGTCCAGACTCCCTAAAATGATGGCTTGTTGTTTGCTGGAATGATCAGCCTGCGTAATGGAGACTAGAAGAAAGCTTAAATAACTTCGGTAGAATGCTTTGTGGCGCCGTCATGTCCCACCGCTGACCGCCGGTACCTGAATTCAACGTTCCCCCCAGTTACTCCTCCGCTTCCGAAAAACCCTTCTTCAGCAGTAAGTCTCGACTCTTAGACCACAACCACCACCAACTATTCCCTTCAGAGTTTGTACTCACCGTCACCGACGACGCCAACGACGACAATAGTGACCATGGCGTCGGTCAATCCCAACAGCTCGGTAGTATTCCCCTCTGAAGGCTATCGAGTTCTCTCCACACTTGTCCACCTCCTAGGATGCTCAGTATTGTCATTCTGCCTGGCCCGCAGATTGGAATGGAACACTGTAATAAAGTATGTCGTTTTACTTCCCAACTCTCAACCTGTTAACACTTTCCAGGTTCTGTACAATTGCCATCTTTGCAGATTCTTGGCTCTTTGTGTTTGCTGGTGGCACCCTCGTCAGCGGCGTCGGCATGTCCCTCAATGCAGATGCATGCCTTACAGGCGTTTACCTCTGCATCGTCTTGTGCGTCCCTAAACTCCTCGCCGTGCCAATCACATGCCGTTCCCGACTAACCCTAAATTGTCTAGCTACGCCGCCAGTAAAGTTCTCATTTACATCCTATTGGCAGAAAAGGTGATTGCCTCATTCCCTCGCTCGTTCTCTCTCCGCGATTCACGCAATCAGCCCCTCGGGCGCGCCCTGATTCACTCATGTGTACCCCTGACTTGACACTGACAAACCTAAACAGGTACATGTGGTGTGGAGTGCAGGAGTCCCAATACGTCGGTTCCAATCAAGGATATGGATTTTCTGTGCCGTTGTTATGCTCGGATACGTCGTCATTTTTGTCCTTATGCTCATCGGACGTGTCGGCTACCTCAACCCCCCGGATGAAAATGGGAATCAATCGTGTACCATTGGTCTCGAGCCCATGGCGTCCATCCCTCTGCTCGCGTACGATGCTTGGCTAAACTGCATGCTTACTTCATTGTTTGTATACCCTCTGTTGAGTCCTTCATTCTGGGGGCGCAATAGGGGGTCGGGCGGCGACGTGCCGGAAGGACGGAGACCAATGAACCCAAAACTCCGAGCACTGGCCAAGAGAACATGCTTTGCTGCTGCTATCGCACTGGGAACCTCTGTCGTAAACATCCTCGTACTCACGCTTCTCCACGGGAGACAGCTTGGGTGGGTCTGCCTCGCCTCTTGCGGCCTCGACGTGAGTATCAGTATAAACCAAGTTCATCAACTGATATATTATTACAAACAGGTGACAATCAATGCCATTGCGATTTTCCTTATCACCCGCAAAACGCACTCGGACGACAGTTCCTCATCCCCGCGCCACGACAAATCCCCACCAGCCCAAGCGCACTACCCACACAACTTAGCCACTCTGCACGCTAAATCACACTTTGACGTGGACGAAGATGTCACAACCACTCAAGAACACTCTCACCCCCCTCACCCCCCTCACCACCCCACGGGTGCAGGCGTCGTACCTTTTACACGCGCAGCAGCAGCAGCCGTTGCAGCCGTCGCTCTCTCTCCAAAGTCGATCATCCCAGGAAGCGGCAAGCACCGCAAGTCGCTCAGTTCCCCCAAACACCAGCAACACCCGCACGGTCAAGTACGCGTACACACACCGAGTACGAAGAGACCTTCAACGGGTGGACACGGTGGGCCAGATGGGATGCTCGAATCGCGCGACGCTACGCTCTCCCAAATTGGTGATTTCGCCGTCACGCGGGACGATGGTGAGACTACCGGTGGGACGACGAGTGTCGGCAGTGTCGTTGCCGGGTTTATGGGCGGAAGTAGTAGGGCCAGCCGGACGAGTTTGCGCAAGGATAAAGGTATCAAGGGAAACAATATGCAAATGGTCCCCGTGCTCGTTCAAGCGGATGGTCGTGGAGTCACTAGCACCCTCAGTCTTGGTGGCCTACAGGAAGAATTCGAACCGCGCGGCTCAGAGTCGGTTCCGAAGATGTATGCGTTCGGAGACGACGACGACGACTATGAGGACGAGCTGAGGAGCAAAAAGGCCAAAGAAACCTCGCTTTCGATATGAAAACCCTGCCTTTTCGCCTCATCCCCGGTTCATCTGTGCATGCTTGTCTCTCTCTTCGCCGCTGCCCGAAGCGCATTGTATCTCTTCCAGCCCAAACACGACTCCCCGACGCTGACGCCAAAACTCTGACTTATCCCGCTTTTTTTTGTTGTGTACCACCTACACTCGTTTACGACATCCCCGAATCGTCAATAAAAGTCTCGCAATCAATTAGACAAGCCGCCGCAAATCAACCATACCCAGGTCTCCATTTCCACGGCGGTGACCACTATAGACTGGAACTGCGATCGTCGGCTCTGACAGTAACTCTCCTTTCCCACCTTTCGTTTTCCGTCCCATCCAGCTCGTCTAGTTTGTCCTTGCACCGTCCGCCATTTACCCCAAAGTGTGTGTACTCTACCGTCTTTTTTTGGTCCCCTCTACGGTCCCTTGACCTGTTTCTTGATCGCTGGTACCCATTCCAGCCGGTACATTTCTTGGAGATTGCAGTGAATAAATCCCTCTTATTCGCTACAGATATCCTTTGTGTTTTCAGACGCGAGAATAAGTACCTGTATAGTTCTAAAGTGAAGACTGGAGTACAGTAGAATAACTAGGAAATAATTCCATAGGTAGGCCAATTATGGCCCTAATTTTTTTGGCACGACCCAAATAAATGTGTATGAATGGACAGTTTCCTGTCCAAGAAAAGAGTCCATAAGCGCATTTATGGATTTGTCAAGAGTTGCCGTCGTCGGTACAACTCTGCCAAAAGTGCCAATAGAACGGCAAGTAGTGCTATGAAAAGCACCCAAACTCGGGAGGCGCCTGGAACGGAAAACACTTAGATTATAATATCGCAGCTGACCCCGAAAGACGTACCACGAGACTCTAACCCCTCTGGTACGTTTACGATGCGTACAGAGCTGTCGGCACTGGCAGATACCAAGAGTGTGTGGTCGGTATTGAAACGCAGTGTCGTCGCCGGGAACTCGTGTGCATTAAGGATTTGTTGCAATGGCTGGATAGTTATATTCAGTGGACTGCACATGAAAGGAACGGAGAGAACCTACCGCCAAGGTTTTCGCATTCAGGATCCCAATCGAGCAGTCTGATGCTGCATACGCGAGGTAGTGTCCATCAGAGCTGTAAAGTTCATGAGAAACAAAATTCGAAACTCTTTATGAAACCGACCTGATCTCGAAGCAGGTCAAAGAGCCCTCGCTTATCCTCCTACTCTTGACAACAGACCAAGCTCGCAATTTTGGTATCCACGAGTATATGACGACATAGGCTCGTCGTTTATATGAAGAAGACGTTTTCGTGGTCGTGTTCAGGACAGCGTATAGCGTGAAGAAATCGTTCGGATGGTACCTGTTAAAAGCCTGGTCAGATTCCATTTACACAATATCATCCAGCACCCACCGAACGGCTCGGAACGTGCTATTTGCAGCTCCGACGCTTGGTAGCTTTGGCCTCACAATGGTCGACGCCAATTCAAGAGACTCGAGCTGAGCCTCCATCTTTTCGGAAATAGAAGCCTTTCCGTTGGCCTTGTTTTTTCCTTTCCCCTTTCCTTTCCCCTTTTCAGGAGTCTTTTCGTCGAGACTCGCTACGCTTCCTGCATTCTTGGCCTTGAGCATATTTTCAGACGGCGCCTTATCTTCATGGAGGTTATAGATGAATATGTTTGTAGATGAAGCTATGGCGACGGAAGTAGCCGAGAAACTGATGTCGAAAAGTTCGCCTGCAGACGCGCCGATCACTGGGGCAGCGCGGGCAAGCGAAGGATAATGTAAGAGGTGAACCTCATTGCTAGTGGTTCCGACAGCGAGTACGTCTTGTGCCGGCGATAGAACGGATACTTTCTGCAGGCAGTTCTCATGTTAGTAAATGGTCCATTGTCGGAAACGTGCGACTTGCTTGGTAGGCATCCCCCTTCATTTCTTCCATAGCTTTGACACTCTTTACGTGGACTATTCTAAGCCATGTGAGGCTGAAGCGCCTATGACATTTTGCATGAAACAATGGCTCACTTATCATATTTGATGGAGAAGAGTCTGCAATGCATGTTCTCCCCACGTTTCATAGCGTCCTCGGAAGCATTTGCCCCACATGCGAATGTGACATTTAGCGGAGGTTGCTACACCTGGCATTAGGCAAGAGGTGACGAGGCTTTTTGGAAGTATGTACGAACCGACGTGACCTCGACGGGAGCTGGCGGAACGGCTGCAGCAATACTCATAGGAGCATCAGAGCCGGCTTCAAATTCGTATTCATGGACGAGATTGAGGGCTTCGAGCGTGACGTCGTAAAGTCGCTACACGTCGGTTCAACGCAAGAGGTCAAAATGAGGACATAAGCTATTATATAACACGCTGTATAGATAGAAACTAAGTGCCTACCAGTTTGTTTCGTACGCCACTCCGCGTCTGGCCGCCTCCACCACCCAATATCAGGCGAGACGGGGATACAAAGCTGGATGAGTAGATCGGAAACCCTTCGAGGACGTATCCTGTATGTTGTGGACGCATTTCGATGCAAAAGGAAAATAAATTCTAAACAAGGCAGGGTCGAAGAAGGGTTGCCAGCAAACTCCGAACATGGAAGGCAGAGGTCCGATACGACAAGGCGTTGCGCGCAAATTCACGAGCTTTACTTCTCAGATTTAAGGTAAGAAAGTGATTTTGACTACTACTTTACGTGAAGTTACAACTTGGGTGAGGCATCCCCTGGTGCCAATAGCCCCCGCAAAGACGACGCAATGGCCTGTTTCTCAGCTTTGACAAGACCAGAAAACTCTTTAAAGATGTCAGAGTTCGCGTCGCCTGTACAGTCGTGAGTGAGTGACGAGCTCAGTATGGAAACCAGACCTACCCATTAACTGGAACGCAAGGCTTTCGCTTGTAGTGACAATGGCACCAGCTTGTCTGTGATTACGGACCGAGTAAGTAAACCTCCGAAGCAAGTGCAGCTTGTAACTTACCTCAGACGAGCCAGGGCGATTGGAATCTCCTCTTTATTGCAACTGGACACGGCATCTGCTACAATATGGACTACGTATCCATTCTTGAGCAAGTCCAAAGTCGTCTGTAGCACGCATACGTGACTCTGGATGGCATGTCGTTATTCCCCGGACCATTCAAAACGATGATATGAGCACGCACCTCAAGTCCAAATAGAACAATAGTTTGGATTCCATTCTCGTGAAGCTTTGATTGGACCTCTGGAATGAACATTGAAAACTTTGTCTTTGCAAACGTCCCAGCCTTTTGAGGAAACCGGAAGTAACGGATTGCGATTTAGTCTGACTTTCCTCATAAAACGCAGAATCTCACATGGAGGTTGCCCAGCTTGGCCAATTCCAGCTCTGCCACCGTCGTCCCCAACGCTCTAGGATTCTGCTCAGTGACAAGGACAGGAATCTTGAAGAGCTTTATGACGATGGTCGATCAGAAAGAGCAAATCAGCCTCGAAATCGATGGTCACCCACTCTAGCTATTTCGAGCAAACGCCGACTCGTGGCCACCAAGCTCGGGAACTCAAAGATGGCCGGTCTGAATCGCTCTTGTATATCGCATACAAAGAACGCAGGTTTCGTCAGCAATTGCTGATCCACGGAAGAAGACATTTGTATTTATTTTTCCTTTTCTAAAGACTTTAGGGCAAAGCCGGGTGGAGTTCAAGTCAGGTCATCGTCCGAGCCAATCGACCAATTCAATTCTTTCCCCGCCCAAAACGGCGCAACCTGCTCGTCCTTCAACGACAGGCTCTCGGCTATTCTGAATGGCTCTCTACGGAGCGTAACGGCCCGCAAGTTGGTCGTCTGCACTTTATAAAACGCTCGGCCGTTGCCGCTCGTGAATGCAGCCAATCGGTCGAGCGCACCAAACGACTCGAGTAGGTGGGCCACCAGGGGCAACAAGATGGGGGCCGTATAGACTCCAGCGGCACACGCTTGGTTGGGTGTGGCCGTGGCCTTTTTGTTCACCGTATGGGGGGCAGAATCTGATCCTAGGAAGAACCGCGGGTGCCCTACAGGAAGAAGGCATGCATTCATTTCAGCGCGCAAGATGCAATGCCGCAACGCCGGCTTTCTCACCTTCGCGGATGACGGCTCTCAGCGCTTCACGGTCCTCGGGATATTTCGCGACGGGTTTGCAGAAATGAAAAGACTGGCCGGCCCAATCATCTACGGTGAGTGCCAAATGATGGGCGGTAATTGTGCATGCGACCGTCGAACCCAAGCGCTTGACAGTTTCTACCGCCTCTTTCGTTGTGGCGTGTTCAAGTACGATGCGAAGGCGAGGAAAGTCCCTGTGGAGGGTCTCCAAATGTTTTAGGAAATGTCGTTCCGCATTCATGACACATGTGTTCTGATCAGAAAAACCAGATGATAAAAACATTTTGCCTGTTGCATCACAGGGAGGATGGGCTTACGGTACTTGGGTCCGAGGGGACTTCCCCATGTAGATTGAGAACCATATCTTGGTTCTGCATCTCTTCGAAAACGGGATAATACGCGGTGTAGGATTCTATTCCTGTTTCGGAATTGGTGGTCACACCCCTCGGATATGATTTGACGCCTGTTTGGTGATTTCGACAGTTGCCATCAGGCCCACACCGGTTAATCAGATCGAAATCAAGCTTACCTGTGATGCCGGCTTGCTTAGCCTTGCGAATCTCGTGTGGTGTCAACTCCAGCGAGAGATATAAGGTCATCAAGTATTGGACACCAGGCTCAATTTGTTCAAGCGTGGACTTGTAAGCGAGAGCTTGATCAGAATTCTTGATCGGTGGCGCTAGATTCGGCTTTTATCGACGATGAGTGTAAAAATTGCCTAAAAAAGCTTGATCAAGCTTTGGCGTACCATCACGTATGCCAGCGAGAAACCTCCCTGAAGAACATGAGGCGTCACTAATTCGCAGAGATCACCTTGCCGTAGATGAACGTGGAAGTCTGCAGGGCCGGGTACTTTGACTATTATCGAGGTGGAAGTCATCTGCAAAGGTGGATGGGGGTTCTTGATCAATTTCGGAAGTTAGCGAGCGTCCACTCAAATGAAATCGTAAAAAAATTCAAAGAGTCTCTATACGGCATTCTAGATGTTACATATGTCACTGATCATTATCATACCGTTCCCGGCCGTTTAATTCATAGTGCGACGCTGCCTTAAAACCAGCTTTGCCTCTTCGTACTTGTCCTCGTTCACCTCTGAGCTCCTAATCACAATGTCCTTGAAGCCCCTGGGAGCACCTCGTACCCAGTTGGGCAGCTCGCCGATGTTTAGGTCATCGCACTTGAAGACGTGCAGGTACTGTAAGCCGGGCAGCAAGTGTACCAGACCCTCACTATTACCCCTAGACAATGAACGACGCGTCGCCGACGTTCCACCAGGGGACATGGCACGAAAGGTGAGCCTCTTGAGGGCCATTTCGACATAGCTGGTCGTTTGATGACTGCACTGGTCGAGGTATAGGTTTGCGAGTTGCTTTGTGATCATGCCCTCGAACATGAGCGTCCTCACCGCAGACGGCTTGTACCCGCCGTCCAGTCCGTGAAGCTTGAGCGTCCTAATCGCGTGACCACGTAAAAAGGCCCCAACAGCGGCGAGATCCTGATCCCGACGTGCGCTCTCCTCCACCATCTCTTCGTCTCCTTCCAGCTCTTCGTCCGTCTGACGAAAGCGAATGGAGACACTCATGAGTGCTGGGAGAACACGTCGAGCCTCAAATCCCTGCAGAGAAGTGGCCAGCATGATCGGACTGACGGTCAAATGCGTCAAGTTCGTCAAGCCAAAACTCATGGGCAGCGCTTCGGCGTGTCTCGTCCATATAGACGTCTCGAATGCGAGCAGCTTGAATCGCTCGATAGCCGGGAACGACGCGCAGAGCTCCTTCACCGTCGAATGTCCAAGGACTTCATCGACAGAGGGGCCCACACACAGTCGCGTCACGCTACGCATCGCCGCCCGGCCGTGATGGTGGACCCAGGCTACGTTGCGCAGCTCGAGTGAGGTGAGCGACGGGCTGTTCTCGAGGAATCCTCTAGGGATTCGGGACGCGCCTCCGTCTACGGACCCCCAGAGTCGAAGGTTGGAGACCCTGCTGCCGTTGAGCGGCCAGAGGTTCCAGCACGCCTCCAGGTCCTGAGAGCGCACAAAGGACGCGGCGACGGTGACCCAGCGTGATTTGATAGGCTCGAGGATGGCAAACAGGTCTCGATACCATTGCGTGCTAAAGGCCGACAGGTTGATGTCCTTGAAGACGATGGTCAAGTCCTCGCCCTTGGAGAAGTAGAGGAGTTCGCGAAGACGACGAATGAGGCGCTCGTTTCCCGAAGCGAAATTGACGTATACGAGTGTCCAGAGCTCGGGAGACTCCTCCATGACGACCTTGAACTCGCGGCAGACAGAGGCGAGAAGAAAAGGGGCCTCGAGCGTCTGGTACATGCCCACCTCCCCGTAAGCATGTCCACCTTTGACTGCGCCAAGCTGATTGATTGCATAGAGGTCATGCCAGTAGGTAAAGATCCTCTGGAGGACGTTGTTGGGGTATTCTCGGATCCGATGGCCGGTGCCCTGAATGTCGATATGAGGCACGTCATTAAACGACGGCAACGTGTAGTCGGAAACCTCCGATCGAGCGCTGTCCGACATGACTAAGGTGAGTGCGATGCAGCGCGCGCTCGCTAAACTAAACGGGGCATTAGTCAATTGAGGAGGATCGACACTAAAACCGCATTTTTCATTGTTGACAGTCTTCTCACATTTAGTTGTATTCGTTCGTGTCCGATTGAAATCTAGGGACCCTGAAACAAGAACTGTAAGTGACCGTAAAGCCCTTTTGATGGGATGGGAGTATGACTGACTTTGTGCTTTGCGATTTGCAGGCGAGAAATAGGCTCTCTATGCGACGTCAATACGGAAACATGAGTGCCCTCTTGATCTTTATAGTGCCAATCTGACAATGTTAATAAGGCCTCGTGCATCAGGGTTGCGGTCAAACGGCCCCCTTTGAGCTTTTTTATCTGCAGGGCTGGGAGAGTAAGTGTGACTTGGGACGAAGGAAGTCCCAATGCAGGGTGCAAACCCGAATAACGAACAAGAGATAGCGGGTAGGTGATGGACGACTACTTCGGCAGCCCTGTTCTGGACTGGCTCTGGTTAGCCAATGACAGCCAGAGGTAATCTACGGCTCCTCGGCACTTTCGCACCGGAACGTAACGAGTGGCTGTCATCGTGATCATTATCGACGACTATCGAGCCAATCTCGGCCGCTCTGCACGTGGGGCAAACGCCAACTCTGGTCCACAGCCACCTCGATAGGGCCCAGGAATTTAGACTTGATGTGTTCTGACGCACTCCTTTCACCGTTATGCACACCTCCCTTTCGTTCCTTTGCCGACCGTTTCGTAACAAGTGGCGCGGTGGTACACCAAGAGCCCCAGAGTTGAGTAACGTCGCTTCTCTAACACTATACTTTGCGTATGCGTTATCGCATTGGTGTAGTTACGCAATCCAATCCGGTGGAGCAGTCGCGATCACATCATATTCTCCCACCTATCTACCTTGGCGAAGTTCACAGCCGCAATGCACTGGTGGAATAGCTAGATTTTTCATGTATGTTGGACAGCTATGATCACCCTGACATTCAAATGACAGAACTATTCGCTACAAACACACCGACAACAGATGCTGTTTTGAGCCTTCATTTGAACCAATAGCGGCGTAGTGCATCCTCTAGAATTAAATGAATCCACCTTGCATCTCGCCTATCATCTCGGTCTCCGAATCCAACCTCCTTTTTTTTTTTTCAGTGAGTTGTATCAAACGGGCGCTCGTCCTTTGCGAGCTTTGACCGCACAGGCCTGACCGATGACGTTTTCTAGGAACCAGGGGGGAAATACAGATTCGAATCTGTGGCCATGCCAATCCTTATCGCAATCCAGTAAACTCGAGGTCGACCAATCAGCGGGGGAAACGTTCTCGTTCTCGAAAAGAAAAAAGAAACGCGATAACGGACCTTTTGGAAAAAAAACTGAATTATGTGGTTTAGCGCCATGTGACGAGTGGCTGAGTCCTCATAGGCCGTGAAGGCACCCGCACCCAAACCTCTCACGGATACCCAGCCACCCCTGCAGTGTCCCGCACTAGATACGCATACATACTTGACCTTCCGCAAAGGATCTCAACTGGGAAGACCATCTCGGACCGCCGTTAACGGCCTAGCGTGCCTCGGTGGCGGAGATCCGCCATCCTCCACAAATTGTATTCCGAACCTTTTCATACCTCTTAACCGGTGGCAGTTGGACGACGGGTAGAATTAAACCCAGACGCAAAATTTGCTGTTTCTTTAACCTGGAAAAAGACCAGACGAGCAACGTGCTTGACAAGTAGGGCATCGTCCCCATTGCCCTAAATCTAGCGACTGATCTGCCCCGTTCCCTCCTGCAAGTCAAATTGGCAGCCCTATTCCCTTTACTGCCATTGGCGTCATCACTGAAGGTTAAGTGATCAGATGTGCCGTATCATCGCAGCTCAAGCTCCTGTGACGTCTCGATAGTCAAGTGTTGACAAAGACATTTGTATTCAACAATAGTGAGTAGAATGCGGATCATAAAGAACTGATAAGTGTATGTCGAGCGCCGAAACAAGAGGGTATCCTGCAGCTCAAGGATAATAACCAAAATAGGTCTTCATCCGAGCAAGCGAAGAACTGACGGGAAAGAAACGATGGGGAAATGTGGAAATTTCTTGAGAAAAAGGAGGGGAATAC
>KN824372.1:13581-24952 GCA_000827415.1 Serendipita vermifera MAFF 305830
CCAAGATTCCCCATGAGCAAAGTTCTTGAATCCAAGTCTAGTAGCCATTTTACCTATGACCGTTGTATTTCCAGGCCTCCATAGGCCTGTCTGAAGCGTCGGTGGGACCCAAAACAAAAGTTCAGAGTTGGGACCTAGAATCCAGCCATCGACCATACGCGAAGTGTTCGTAAAAAGAGGCAAATCGGAGTTTGTGTCCTAATCCCGGCGTTCAGATGCGCAAAAGGAAGGATTCGCTGATGAGAAAGTCACTTGCCTTCAGATTCCATACCCGAATCATCATGTCATCGGAGCCAGAGGCAATAAATCGTCCATCAGGCGAGAATACCACGGAGTTGACTGAATCAGTGTGGCCCTGAAATGGCCCCGCGACTACTTGCCCGTCTCAGCATCCCATACCCGAATCGTCCTGTCATCAGAACCAGAGGCGATGCGTTGTCCATCACGCGAGAATGCCACGGATCTGACCGAATGAGTGTGGCCCTCAAATGGACCCGCGACTGCCTCAGCCGTCTCAGCGTCCCACACCCGAATCGTCCTGTCATTAGAGCCAGAGACAATGCGTCTTCCATCATGCGAGAGTGCCACAGAGTTGACAAAACCGATGTGGCCTTCAAATGGACCTGAAACAACTTCGTCTGTCTCAGCGTTCCATACCCGAATCACCCTGTCATCAGAGCTAAAGACGATACGTCTTCCATCAGGAGATAATGCCACGGATTTGACCAAACCAATGTGACCTTTAAATGGACCCGCGACCGCCTCACGCGTCTCGGCGTCCCATACCCGAATCGTATTGTCATTGGAACCTGAGATGATGTGTCGTTCGTTTGGCGAGAAGGAGACGGAGTTGATCTCCACGATGTTGCGCTCAAATAGATTTGAAACGACCTTGCCTGTCACAGCATCCCATACCCGAACCGTACCGTCATACGAGCCAGAGACAATAAGGCGTCCATTCTGCGAGAATGCTACAAAGGTGACCCCGGACATGTGGCCCTCAAATGGACCTGCGACCACCTCGCCCGTCTTGGCGTCCCATACCCGAGTCGTCCTGTCCTGAGAGCCGGAGACGATGTATCGTCCATCAGGCGAGAATGCCACACAGCTAACCTGCTCACTGTGGCCTTCAAATTCATTTACAACGATCTTGCTTTCCATCTTTTTAGCGAACCAAGGACCTAGACTGAACTTAAATGGGCCAAGTTTGAGCTCCAAGAAAGGTGTGATGTTGCCCATCATCTCGGCGTCCCATACCCGAACCGTCCTATCAGCAGAGCCAGAGACGATGCGTTGTCCATCGGGCGAGAATGCTACAGAGTTGACCCAATCGGTGTGCCCTTTAAATGGACCTGCGACTATCTCACCCGTCTCAGCGTCCCATGCCCGAATCGTCCCGTCTTCAGAGCCGGAGAGGATGCGAAGTCCATCAGGCGAGAATGCCACGGATCTGACCCAACCAGTGTGGCCCTTAAATGGACCGGCCACTACCGTCCCCGTCTCAGCGTTCCATACCAAAACGGTCTCATCAGCGGAGCCTGAGATGATGTGTCGTCCATGTGGCGAGAATGCGACCGAAGTAACTGAGCCATCATGTCCCTTAAATGGACCTGCGACTACCTTCCCTGTCTCTGCGTCCCATACCCGAATCGTCCAGTCCACCGAACCGGAGACAATACGTCGACCACTACTTGAGAATCCCACGGAATTGACGGAGCCAGTATGTCCTTTAAACGGACCTGCGACTACCTCGGCCGTCTCGGCATCCCATACCCGAATCGTCCCGTCGTCAGATCCAGAGACGATGCGACGCCCATCAGGCGAGAATGCCGCAGAGTTAACCCAACTGGTATGGCCCTCAAACGGACCTGCGACTACCTCGCCTGTCCCAGCGTCCCATACCCGAATCTTCCAGTCCACCGAACCGGAGACGATGCGTCGGCCACTACTTGAGAGCCCCACAGAATTGACCGAACCAATATGCCCTTTAAATGGACCTGCGACCAACTCACCCGTCTCGGCGTCCCATACCCGAATCGTCCCGTCGTCAGAGCCGGAGACGATACGTCGTCCATCAGGCGAGAATGTCGCAGAGTTGACCCGGCCAGTATGGCCCAGCAAGACATTCTGGATGGTAGACCAATCATCTTCTCCGCCATTGAGAATAACAAGTGTCCTCGGGTAGCGTCCAATGTATTGCTTCCGTATAACGGAGCTTCGAGGCATAAATGGCAATGCCGACACATATATATGAGGCATGCTTTGGGATATCACACCACTGAAAGCTGCCAAAAACTTCTTCATGTCTCGAGCCATATGATCGTCTTGATGTGCCGCCTTGTAGTATATGTCAAATTTCCTGCTTTCCCAGTATAAAGAAGAGGCATCTCACCCGAAGCCAGTTAATCAAGAACTGAATTGCCCCCGATCCGACGTTGACTCGCTTGGTGAGACTCAAGACCTCCAACCAAAACAGAAACTGATTTTCCATAAAGTCCTGGACAAGGTCGAAGATTTCAGGATTGAAGACTATATCTGCAAGGTGGCTTGCCCAGAAAGTAGCTGAATAGCGTATGTGAGGAGTTATATAGTATCGTATCCGTATGTCGAGGTCTGGGATCTCGCTATTCCGATGATAAGATGACTTCAATCCACATATGTTGAATCGAAGGTGCTTTTTCATAACTTCTAGACTTTTTAGGGCGAGAAAATGGGTCTGATGCTTGAGGTTGATGAGGAAGGCAGGCGGACATCCCGTCTGATCAATCAGAAAGTCCACAAACGACTGATGCTTGAACCTAGGAACGTTCCCTGGATATATGACCGATTGTAGCCCGTTGAGTACGTACATCACGGTAGGTTGATCGATCGAGCAAAGCTCTCCAATGGACGAGATAGGAAGAGGATCTTTGGCGAGGATAATAGTACCGGCAATGAGACGAAAGCTTTTGATCACCTTCTCACTTGGATCTGGGAATGATGCTTTTAGGATCCACGAATAGAGTGTGGTTAGCCCTCCAGCACCAGCACCAGTCAGAATACGACTGAGCTGCTCCTGAGGCTCTCCTTGACTTAAGATTTTGAGAAGTGTAACTACATGAATGAAGAGACCGTTCGCCATTTTGGCAAGTTCCTTGATAACCTGGTCCCCTGGCCAATCAACGGGCAGGGCATTTGGATATTGGGCGGCAATTCGGCCAAAGTGATATTCTAGAAATCTTTCGATATCACCAGACGGGGATATATTCTCAAGGTCTCCGGTGGGAACCTCTAGCGACTTGTGGTCGGTTCTTGCGAAAAGATATGCGATATCTGGCTCTTGCCTGCTTGTAACTACAAGCTTGAATGGCTTGGGGAGCGTAGACCAGGTCTTCAATGTTCGCATAAGATTGATACGCTGGGTCGAGTGTTGACCACCGAGACCACCGCACTCATCCAGTGCGTCGATAATGATGATGGGCGAGTCCTCTACTGATATGTGTTTGCATGCCATCAATGGTTCATGAACAAGTTCGCTGAACAAATTATCGACATTGACGGTGGTTATAATGCTTTCATTGGCGCTTATCTTGGATATTAAAGGCTTTCGTATCGAGGGGTATCGACGTCCTAGATCATGCGCAACCGTACGCCATAGAGCGTTGACTGTCATGGCATTGGCCAGGTCCCGTCGAAAGAAGAAACTGGAGCCAAGACGGTTTGACTTGCGAAATTTCTCGACTAGAGTCGCAGCAATAGCCGACTTTCCTATACCCGGATAACCTTCCAGCCAGAATATATTCGGAGCATTGATATCGGCGGCCCAGTCAAGGATCGTGGAAAGGATGTCTTGCCGAGTCCCCGTCATGCATTCATCAATAGGAGACCCACATTCCAGATTCGGGGGCTTTAATTTAGCCAAGATGGTATCTTCATAGATTTTGCCTACGAAGACTGTCAGTAATCTACTCATGATTACAGAATGAAGCGTACCTGCGGCGTCTGTATCTATCACAGCCATACTTTCTGTCGAGACGACTCGGACATTTCCGGATTCTACTTCAATGTCAGTGTAAACCGGTAACAAAGGGGCGTAGAATGTACTAAGGTGATCCAACGGGACAGTGTATATCGCATTCTTGAAACCCTTTGTGAACGCGTCTAATTGATCGGCTTGTTCTTCCAAATAGCTCTCCGTTTGCGCCGCTATCCATCCTGGATCCATGACTTGAGAAAGGTGATCGTTTTGCATCCCTTGCTCCACGGAGAATCGGAAATAGATTCCTGCTCGACCAATTTTCTGTTTTATTTCTTTTGCCTTCTCCATGCAGTCGTTCATAATCTCACGCATGACTTTGTACATCTCATCTCCTCCGCCATCCGATGGTATAGTGATGATACCAGGATGTCCGCTTCCGACGCTTAGAATCGACGCCACTGTAGAATCTCTGCCGAATAGCGAATGCGCCTCGTTGATAACATCGTGTATAGGATTGTTTGCGCCAAGACTCGCCCCGATATACTCCGTTTCTTTATACTTTGGGCCAACTCTTACCGGAGAAAATGATGGTTGCATAGCACACGTTGCTAGTATAGCCTCGACTATCGTGATGTTGGACGTGGGGTGAGTAGGCACTGGGTAGGTCCGAAGGCAGATTCTAGTCCCGGCATTGGCTCGAAGACTGGCTACGACGAAGCTGTGTCCATATTGTAAGCGATCATGTGCATAACATCCCTGAAGATTCATCGCTTACCACTGGCAGCTTTGCTTTCGCTCTACATCCAGCATCTTCGTATTGATTGGAAGTCCTTGCCGCTTCATTATATCTTCTATGCGCCCCTTTAACATCTGCGTCTTCTCCTGTGGCGTTGCATCCGACTGCTTGAACACGTCGATGAGCGTGCAAAACTCCTCGAAGGTTTCATCCACTGTCATGCGCAGCTTTGTGAGCATGATGGCAATTAATCTATTACAGTTTGTTAGTTCCAATAAATCAACAGTCACAAGACACTTGCCCTCCGGTACCGCTACCACCAATCAGATCGAAGTGTTCGCAAGGAAGCAGAGGCTCGTCTCCGTTCAATTGTCGATCCCAGTTCAAGCGATGCATAATGTTGCTCATGATCCCCAGCTGTGACAACCCTCGAATGCCTCCTCCGTCTATCGCAAATAGATATTAGCTTAATTATGTAGCGAGTAGTAGACCAAATCCGAACCAAAGCTAGCGAGTTTAAGATTTGATCTCGACGCCATTTCGCATTCTATTGTGTCTGAGTGAACTACCAAGGTCGATCCTGAATAACTTTGATGGAGGAAGTCAAGTGTCGCCTACGGCGCTTATTAGCATTAGCACCGGCCTATTGGTTAGAGTGAGAATTATCGAGTGTGGATTCATGAAAATCAGAACTTAGGAACCATTTCATGGCACGAGTTTCGAGTACATGTTTACGAGATCGAAAGTGATAAGGCAAGAATACCAACAAAGTCATACGCTTCAGCACACGTCGTATATTGATACAAGGTGGCGGCGAAAGGTAACTGATTGATCCCAAGTTCTTCTTGGCCATTTCTCTTTTTCCTAAGCAATACGGGGACATGTCCACTGTAATTTTCATTTTTGGGGTTGATCCTCCAGTCACCATTGCACCCGCCTCTTAGCACCTTGTCAAATGACCTAAATTATAAAATGAAATGAGGAATCTCGCGTACATGCTCAATGCCGGAGTCTAGTGGCTACTCGCAAGAATAAGAGTGCACGTATGTTCTATTGGGTGTTTCCCGGCTGACTTATATCTTCTCTCGATTTGGGTCTTAGTCTGCTTCCTAGTTGACTTGCTAGGCCTTTAGAATCTGCCCATGAAAACGGAAGGCATCTCACTATAATAACGTATTTCTTCGCATCCAGTATACTATATATTTCATTTGGCCTCGAATGTGTCGCTCTCGTTCCGTGTAAATATCAAATTATCTACATCTATCACATCCAAGACGGATTTTTTAGATTTCACGTTGAAAGAGGATCTTTGCAGCGCGTCCAAGATTCTCCGTGGACACAGTGATGAAATCCAAGCCTAGTGGCCATTCTCCCTATAACCGCTGTGTTTCCAGGCATCCATAGGCCTGTACGAAGCGTCGGTGGGACCCAAAACAAAAGTTCAGAGTTGGGCCCTAGCATCCAGCCATCAACCATATGCGAATTATTGGTGAAAAGAGGCAAGTCGGAGTTTGTGTCCTAATTCCGGCATTCTGATGAGCAAAAGAAAGCCTTTAAAACGAGTTAATAGGAAAGTCACTTGCCTTCAGATTCCACACCCGAATAATCATATCATCAGCACCAGAGACAACGTACTGTCCATCTGACGAAAATGCCACAGATCGAATCCGATCGGTGTGGCCCTCAAATGGACCTAACACCAACTCACCCGTCTCGGCATCCCATATCCGAATCGTCATGTCATCAGAGCCAGAAACGATGCGGCCTCCATCGGGTGAGAAGTCTACAGAGTTGACCCAATTAGTGTGGCCCATAATAGGGCCTGCCACCATCTCTCCTGTCTCAGTGTCCCATACCCGAACCGTCAGGTCAGTCGAGCCTGAGACTATGTGTCGTCCATTAGGTGAGAACGCAACGGATCTGACCCAGTTGGTATGACCTTTAAATGGACCTGCGACCACTTTGCCTGTTTCAGAATCCCATACCAGAGCCGTCTGATCATAGGAGCCAGAGACGACGCGGCTTCCATTAGGCGAGAATCTAATAGAGCTGACCGTGCCATCGTGGCCTTTAAATGGAGCGGCGTTCATCCCCCCCACCTCGGCGTCCCATATTCGAAGCATTTTGTCCTCAGAGCCGGAGACAATACGTCGTCCATCAGGCGAAAATGCCACAGAGGTGACGCGATCATAGTGGCCTACAAACGGGCCTGCCACCATCTCGCCTGTCTCAGCGCCCCATATCCGAACCGTCCCATCATCAGAGCCAGAGACAATGCGTTGGCCATCCGGCGAGAATGTCACAGATCTGACCCGAGAGATGTGACCCTCAAATGGACCCGCGACCAACTCGCCTGTCTCAGAGTCCCATACCCGAATTGTCCGGTCAACCGAGCCAGATACGATGCGACGTCCGTTGGGTGAGAACGCCACAGAATTAATGTTGTTAGTGTGGCCGTCCGGGCCACTTGAAATCGTCTTGCCTGCGCCAGCATCCCATATCCGAATCGTCATGTCATCAGAGCAAGAGACAATGCGTCGTGCATCAGGCGAGAAAACCACAGATCTAATCAAATCAGTGTGCCCCCCAAAGGGACCTGCAATCACCTCGCCTGTTTCAGCGTCCCATAACTGAACGCTCCCGTCGCCCGAGCCAGAGACAATATATCGTCCATCAGGCGAAAAGGAAACAGATGTGACCCACCGAACATGGCCCTTGAATGGACCTGCAACAACTCCGCCACTCTCAGCGTCCCATACCAGAGCTGTACAGTCATGAGAGCCAGAAACAACGCGTCTTCCATCAGGCGAGAACCCAACAGAGCAAACCGACTCGGTGTGACCCACAAATGGACCTGCGACCACCTCCCCCGTCTCAGCGTTCCATACCCGAACCGTCTTATCACTTGAGCCTGAGACAATATGACGCCCATCGTACGAGAACTCGGTAGAATTGACCCAATCACTGTGGCCAATAAACGGACCTGCCACCATCTCTCCTGTATCACGATCCCATATCCGAATCGACATATCCATCGAGCCAGAGACGACACGTCGTCCATTACTCGAGAAAGCCACAGATTGAACCGGATCAGTGTGCCCATTAAACGGACCCGCGACTACTTCGCCCGTCTCAGCATCCCACACCCTAATCGTGGTGTCATGAGAGCCAGAGGCGATATGTCGTCCATCAGGCGAGAATGCTACTGAATTGACCCAAAAAGTATGGCCACTAAATGGCCCTGCAACCACTTCGCCTGTTTCACCATCCCATACTCGAATGGTCTTGTCTTGAGAGCCAGAGGCAACGCGCCTTCCATCAGGCGAGAAAGCCACGCACTTGACCACATCGGTATGACCCAATAATACACTTTGAATCGCAGGCCAGTCACTTTGACCACCGGCAAGAATACCAATTGTCCCGAGGTAACGCCCAATGTATTGCTCCCGTACAACCGAGCTTCGGGGCATAAGCGGTAATGCCGAAACATATATATGAGGCACGCTTTGTGATATCACACTGCCGAAAGCTGCTAAAAACTTCTTCATGTCTCTTGCCATATGATCGTCTTGATTGGCAACCTGCTAACCTATATCAGATTATTGCTTGTCACGTATAGAGAAGTGGAATCCACCTGAAGCCAATCAATCAATAACTGAACTGTACTTGATCCGATGTTAACTCGCTTAGTGAGACTCAAGACCTCCAACCAGAACAGGAACCGATTTTGCATAAAGTCCTCGACAAGTTCGAGTATTTCCGGATCAAAAGATGCATCCACAAGGTGGCTTGCCCAGAATGTGGCTGAATAGCGTATATGAGGAGTTATATGGTATCGGATCCGTATGTCGAGGTCCAGGATCTCGCCATTCCGATGATAAGATGACTTCAATTCACATATATTGAATCGAAGGTCCCTTTTCATAAGCTGTAGAGTTTTCAATGCGAGGTTGTGGGTCTGATGCCTGGGGTCGATGAGGAAAGCGGGGAGGCATCTCGTCTTATCAATTAGAAAGTCGACAAACGATTGATGCTTGAATCGCGGAACGTTCCCTGGATACATGACCGACTGTAGCCCGTTGAGTATGTACTTCACAGTGAGTTGATCGATCGAGCATAGCTCCCCAATGGACGAGGCAGGGAGAGGATCTTTGGCGAGGATAATGGTACCGACAATAGAATGAAGGCTTTTGACGACTTTCTCACTCGGATCCGGGAATGACGCCTTTAGGATCCATGAATAGAGTGTAGTTAACCCTCCAGCGCCGGCACCAGCCAGAATACGACTGAGCTGCTCCTGAGGTTCCCCTTTACCTAGGATTTGTAGAATTGTAACAACGTAAATGAAGAGTCCGTTCGCCATTTTGGCCAGCTCCTTGATAAGCGGACGCCCCGGCCAATCAGCAGGGAGTTCATTCGGGTATTGGGCTGCAATTCGGCCAAAGTGATATTCTAGAAACATTTCTATATCACTAGAAGGAGCTACGTTCCCTAGACCTTCGGTGGGAACCTCGAGAGATCTGTGGTCGGTGCTTGCGAAAAGACATGCGATATCTGGCTCTTGCCTGCTTGTGACTATGAGTTTGAATGTCTTCGGAAGCGTAGACCAGATCTTCAATGTTCGGATAAGATTGATGCGTTGGATCGAATGTTGACCGTCGAGACCACCGCATTCGTCTAGGGCGTCGACTACGACGATGGGCGACTCCTCCGCCGATGTTTGGTTGCATGCCATTAATGGTTCATGAATAAGTTCACGAAACAAATTGTCGACGTTGATTGTGGTTATGATACCTTCATTGGCGCTCATCTTGGTTATTAGGTGCTTTCGTATCGAGGGGTATCGACGTCCTAGATCATGCGCAACCGTACGCCATAGAGCATTGACTGTCATAGAATTGGCTAATTCCCTCCGGAAGAAGAAACTGGAGCCAAGACGGTTTGACTTGCGAAACTTCTCGACTAAAGTTGCAGCAATAGCCGACTTTCCTATACCCGGG
Organism: Serendipita vermifera MAFF 305830; assembly: GCA_000827415.1. Taxonomy (NCBI): domain Eukaryota; kingdom Fungi; phylum Basidiomycota; class Agaricomycetes; order Sebacinales; family Serendipitaceae; genus Serendipita; species Serendipita vermifera. The sequence continues at coordinate 23,276 of KN824372.1, forward strand.
TAACCCTCCAGCCAAAATATATTCGGGGCATTGATGTCCGCGGCCCAGTCAAGGATCGCGGAGAGGATATCCTGTCGAGTACCTGCCATGCATTCCTCAATGAGGGATCCATATTCGAGATTCTGAGGCTTTAATTTAGCTAACATCATATCCTCATACACTCTCCCTATGAATTTGCGTTAGCGATCTACTATAGTGGTTTAGAGCCATAAGGTAGCGTTTACCTATGGCGTTGGTATCTGCCAGAGCAATATCCTCAGTCGGGACCGCTCTGACATTTCCAGTTTCTACGTTGGTATCAAGACAAATTGGTGATCACGGGAGTAGAGCGTACTAAGATGATCCAAAGTGACAGCATATATCGCATCCTTGAAACCCTTGGTGAAGGCGTCCAGTTGGTCGACTTGTTCCTCCAAATAGCTCTCCGTTTGCGCCGCTATCCACCCTGGATCCATAACTTGAGAAGAATGGTCATTTTGCATCCCTTGCTCCACAGAGAATCGGAAATAGATTCCCACTCGACCAAACTTCTGCTTTACTTCTCTTGCCTTCTCCATACAGTCGTTCATGATCTCACGCATGATTTTGTACATATCATCTCCTCCGTCATCCGATGGTATAGTAATGATACCAGGATGCCCACTTCCGACACTGAGAATCGACGCCACTGTAGCCTCTTTGCCGAATAACGAATGTGCCTCGCTAATGACGTCGTGTATGGGATTATTTGCGCCAAGACTCGGTCCGATATACTCCTTCTCCCTATACCTCGGTCCAAGCTTGACTGGAGCGAATGTTGGTTGCATGGCACACGTTGCCAGTATGGCCTCAATTATCGTGACGTTAGACGCGGGGTGAGTGGGCACTGGGTAGCTTCGAAGGCAGATTCTAGTGCCAGTATTGGCTCGAAGACTGGCTACGACGAAGCTGTGTCCGTCTTATAAGCAATTATGCGTACCTTGGAGGCCGATTTCATTGCTTACCATTGGCAGCCTTGCGTTTGCGCTACGTCCAAGAGCTTCGTATTAATGAGGAGTCCTCGCCGCTTCATTATGTCTTCCATGCTCTCTTTTAATAGCTGTGTCATCTCCTGTGGCGTTGCATCCAGCTTCTTAAAAACATCGATGAGCATGCAAAATTCCTCCGATGTTTCTTCCACTGTCATGCGCAACTTTGCGAGCATAATGGCAATTAACCTATTCTGACAGATCAGTACCGATAGAAGACCAGGCAGGAGATACTCGCCCTCCTGTACCGCTACCACCGATCAGATCAAAATGTTCGCAAGGAAGTAAAGGCTCGTCGCCATTCAATTGTCGATCCCAGTTCAAGCGATGCATAATGTTGTTCATGATTTCCAACTGTGACAATCCTCGTACTCCGCCACCATCTGCCGCAGGTACATGTTAGTTTAACGTCCTGATTAGCAAGTAGACTGGATCCGAACCAAAGCTGGCGAGTTTAAGATTTGATTTTGATGCCATTTTGCATTCTATTGTTTCTGGGTAGATTGCGAGGGTTGATCCAGAACGGCCGGATTGTGGAGAAAGCCAAGTCCAGGCGAGTGGCTACCTCGGTCAGATTCGCGCGTCGGGTATTGGCGAAGGGTAACTAGCCGTAAATTCATCTCGAGTTCATATTTCATTTAATGATGTTCGGGAGGGGGGTTACAAGGGG
>KN824372.1:32769-50953 GCA_000827415.1 Serendipita vermifera MAFF 305830
TCTCTCTCTCCTCTCGTTGCACGATACCTTTCCCCCATTCCATTCTTTTCGCTTCCTGCTCTTGCTGCTCTCTCTTTAGTCGTGCAGCTTCTGCTTTTGCGGCTTTGGTGTCAATCTTTCGCCCAGAAGAATCACGGTAGACCGTCTCCATTTGTTCAGCCGTTGGGCCTTCCTCGTTCCGTTCGGTGATCTGGGTAGAGAAACGAGTGGCTAGTTCGGCTTGTGACAATATACCACCTTTCTTCCGAGGAGCCTCTGTCTCCCCGACCACTATGGGTTTCTCGTCTTCTGCCTCTGGTTGCTCCTGTTCCTGCGGTGGAGGGGATAGAGCTTCACCAGTCGCACTGAGAGACACCCATCCGCCGTCATCTGCCACTTTTCGTCGTTTTTTGAAGCTTCTATCGCTGGCAATCACTACATCTCCTGGGTCGTCTTCGTCTGCGTCTGTCTTGAGAGGTCTCCCCCAGCCGCCGTCATCGTCTACAATCTCTACTCCTCCCGAACGTGACTCTGTACCATGTTGCTTTCGTTTCTTCTTTTTGGCAGCCGGGTCTCTGGCCAAAATAGCATCTGCCTTTGGACCAGACATGTATTTCTCGGCGAGATAGCGTTGCATTTCTGGCTGGAGTAATGCGTGATTTTCGTGACAATTATTTTGGAATTTATTATCGTTTATGCGTGATTGTGATATTCAAGTGGTGGCGGCCAAGGTTGAGCTCTGACCACAATGTCCTCGTCAGTAGCTTCGACGACTTCTGCAGCCCGACCGTCGATAAAACGCGTCCGTTACCTGACAGACGACTCGTCTTACTCGTCATTCTCCGCAACTGCGTCCATCAGACGCGAAGCAGAAGAACAGGCCGCACGAGAATTGGCGCTCGAACGACAAGCTTCACGCCAACGAGTATTATCAGCATGGGACAGCTTGGAACAACGTTACTCGCGTGCCCTCGACGACGACGACATTGTTGATCTCGAGACACTCACGCTCGTTCAGGACGCGGGCACCCTGAGACAAATCGCTGATGCTCCCTTTGGTTCTCTTGCTGCGCAGGACGATGTCGCCAGTGACAATGACGAGGAAGAAGACGAGCTCGGTAATTGGGACGACGAACGGTTTTCAGCCCAGCACGCCTGGAATCGTCTTCAGACCGGTCCGGCGTCGAAACCTCGGACTGAAGAGGACGACGAGGACCTAAGGTCGTTTTTACGCGCTGAAAAGGCTCGAAAACGCGAGCGGGGAGAGCTGGACGAGGAAGACTCGGAAGAGGAATATAGCCACACCGAACGAGGACAGGCCGACGAAGAATCCGACTTCGTCGTCGTCAAAAATGGGGAAGCAAGCGAAGAGGAAGAGGAATCGACCTCTGAGTTTCGCCCTACACCCAGCCAGGAAAGAGAGACGACTTCAGCTTCAGGCAGCGGCCACGAAGATACACAGGAAGAAAGTGAAGACGAGCTGGATGCAATCACACCAATCAAGAAATCTCGTCCTGATCAGCGTCACCAGACACAGCAGAACGAGGAAAGCGACAATGATGAAGCCACCCAGGCCACTTCCGACAATGTTGCCACAACCTCGAGCGAAGACGAAATTGCCGTCTCCGATGTGGAAAAGGAACGACGGTATCGGGAGAGATTACGTACTGAAGAACCGCATGGCCGAGGCCGATTTTCTTCAGTCAAACCCAACTCTCCCGGCGATTCACATGGCAGGGAAATTGTTCGATCCAGGAATACCCAACTCACCACCCCACCGCGCTCCAAATCATTTTCCACTCCTTCAGATACAATTTATCAAAATTCATCGCCAAGGCAAAAGACACCTGCCATCCGGGCCACAACTAAACGGACATTTGTTCGTTCTGATGCCGTAGCCCGAGTCACATCTCCAGCTAAACAAGTGCCAAAGCCCCCACCTCCATCTGGCTCCGCTCTTGGCAAGAGGAAACGCCGGGAGTCACCGCTCCTTACTCCATCAAGTGATGACCTTTCGCCACGGGGTCACCATGGGCGCCCAGCATATCCCAGTGCCAGTCCCCGTTGGGAAGAATTTCATCCAAAAGAAGAGCAACGAAGGTATTCGCATGTACGAACGGACTCGAGTAGCCACACAGAACCTCCAGTCTCAATTGACGACTATGAGGACGGCTATGCCGAAAATGGATATGAGGACGACAATTACGAAAGTTTGGATGAAGTCGACTCTCTTTCACTCTGGCGGGGTACACCGCCACCTGTACATTATCAGCCTGGTCAACGAACACGAACTGTTCAGGATCGAGGATCCCCTCGCCGATCAATGGTACCGACTTCATCCAGTGTATCCAGGGCAGAAAGCATAGCGCCTTCCGACCTCTCACAACTCGTTTTCCACCTCAAAAAGGTGAACGACTGGGTGAAGACGCACCGTATTGACGACCTACCATTTGATGAAGCCTTTCCCCTTCCTTCTGTCACCCCTCAGCGATCCCAGTCCAGACGGCCTACGTGGCCTTCCGCTCCGCTACAAGAGGAAAGAGCTGTTCAAACTCCACCGAACCGAAATCGCTTTGCATCGAGTAGAAGTGGAGCAACAGGTGGATCGTCTGTACGGTCAAATAGGACATACTCGAGCATGGGACCTCCGCCAACGCCATCTCGGTTGTTTGAAACCGGCTCTTCCACAGGATCGACGCATACAACACCAAATAGGTCGCCGATCAAGTCTTCGCCCACAAAACCCTCTTCGTCGGGTTCGCGTCTATATCGACCTCTTCCTGCACGCTCCTCTTCGTCAGCCAGGCAGACTCCAGCACAGGTGAGAAACATTTGTCTCTTTATGTGTTTTAAGACATCTTTTTAACTCTTTTTCCTTGTAGGAGTCACCGCGTCGGCAGGTCTATCGCCTGGCCACAGATGCCAATAACGAACGATACGTTGTGCGGCAGGAAGCATCACCAACGAAGCGCAGGTTGATCGAACCGCCTAAACGTGAGGATTCGTTTAGACCATTATCTACTGGTGGTACCAGTCGGTCGGATGCCCGGGTTGCCTCTAGCTCTCGGCGGTATTAGTCTTGTCCCTTAGCGCCTAGTTTTCTTATGCTTCATTTTTATGCTTTTCATAGTAGCTGTAGTGTACAGATTTTTGGCTTAGTGCAAGTAAATGAATGATATTTCGGTCAAGTCGACCATGATATAAGATTACACGGGTCCGAAACGTCCGCCCACTTATCGGGCGATTCCCCTGGAGTTTCAAAGAGCGGCCCTTCCAAAGTTAGGGTCAATGCTGGCTCCTGTGTGACTTTTCGTTTGCTATCAGCGGTGTACATCTAAAGATCATAGGGTCAGATTATAGCCGTACAGATCTTTGGAGAGAACGCACTGTGCCGTAGGTATGATCGAGGAAGTCTTCCTGGATATAAGATGGCTTGGTGAACGGCTCGGAGAAGATACCTATTAGCGTTGCCACAGGAATGACATAGTGCTTTTTATGCGAGTTGATTTCCCAAAGAGATGATGAGAGAGCATTGGTTAGTAGTGGCGAAGGTTCGTCGGGAAGGAATGGGTCTAAAGTGGTAAAGTCAGGAAAAATTGCGGATGCTTTGACGAATATGCATACCAATTGGGGTGTTTTCATCTGGAAGTCGATGAATCATGGTCATCAGCGATGGATGGCGTTTTAAAATGTTATAAATGAAGGGAATAATCATGATGATGGCTGATGGAGGTGCAGAGAGGGAAAGACGGGAAAGACGTTTCGCAAATGATGCGAGGAGGGTTGCGGGAAGATGACTGGAAGCGGTTAATATTTTGCTGACGAAGGTGGTAGAAACCTACGTTGAAGATAGAAATAGCTCGAGAAGGCGGAAAAACCGTGCGCGGTACTTGACGTGCATAATGTTTCGGTCGAGTACGGCATAAAGGCGCGTATAAAAGTCTGGGTAGTCACTAGAAGAAGGTTCAGTCAGCTAATCGGCACGTCCAACTTTGGTATTGTATTCACAGATTGTGCTCCTGGATGAGGACGAACAAGGCATTGAAAGCGAGGAGTGCGATAGAGCCGTCTGAAATAGGTTAGAAGATGCACTAATGAGAACTATGTACTTACCGAAATCGACGCATGCACTAATCCAATCCATGAGTTGGATAGGCTGAATTAGATGTGGCATTATCGACCTATGTAGGATTGATAGCACACGAGAAGATTGCTGTGGAGACGTTTTGATGTGTTGTAAAACTGCGAGCCATGCCATGGAAAATTGTCCACGGTGAGATTGTAGAGAGTGCAAAGCCTTGTGGGTGGATAGCTGGCTAGCCCTCCCTTCGGCCCCATTTTTCTCTTCGGCTTCCTCTTCTGGCTTGGTGTCGAAATATGCACGCCAGTCGTCTTCTTCCTCTTTTTCTTCTTGCGTGTCGTTGGCGGCGGTTTGCCCATCAGGTCGGCGAGACAGCTCCGGGATATAAAAACTTTTGATTGCTGACTGTGTTTTGGGCATACTATTGAGATGCTCCAAGAGGTGAAGGGAGGTTTCTACTAGCAAGTCGTCAACTTGCATGCCTTTGATGCGAAAGAGACCACTGTTGTTGGCTATGAGTATATGTGGTTAGAAAGAGAAGAGAATGCGCACGTAATTTCACGTAAAGTAAACCACCGAATATCATCGTACTTGTTTACCAGTTCCTCTAAAGAGGTTGGCGGAAACGCCGATGATAAGTGCCTTTGTACAATCTGACGCAGTATCCGAGTATGCATCTGAGGATGCCCTGAGTTTACTGAGAGGGACGTGGAAAGTTGTTTGAGTAGCGAAAAGGGGATCTGAGTGGACGCTTGCTAGGCAAAGGTCAGTTAGGGGGAGAAGTCAAGCGATTGTCCATACTGATATTGCAGGTTCTGGGTGCTCCGAAAATGAAGCAAGTAATTCCAAGTATTGATCCAGGCGTTCCACAAGCCATCTTCGAACTATCAATTCCTTTTCACTTGGCCGGCTCGGAGAGTGATAATAATTCGCGGATATTAAGAGTGAAAATACACGATAAAGTGCGTAAATGGCCTTGTGCAGCATCAGCGGCTGCTTTTTGTTTTTCTTTGCCACTTTCAAGAGATCGGCCAGGGAATTGAGAGATGCTGAAGTCTCAATCGCGGTTTGAAGTTCTTGTTCCAGACTTTCTATTCTTTTCTGTCCGTTCTCTTCATCGTCTGAATCAATTTTACGGCGCTTGGACGGTGGAGGCATTTTTAGTGGCGATCGGGGTAACCTTCGAAGCTTGCTTTGTTTAGGACCTCTGCGCCCGCCGCACCCCATTATGTACATCAAAACCTTGACAATTCAAGGCTTCAAGTCTTGTAAGCGCGTTCTAATTCCTGTTAACGCGTTCTGACACGCTTTATATCAGACAGGGACCAGATCAACTTGGACCCCTTCTCACCCAAGCACAATGTAGTCCTCGGCAGAAATGGTGCCGGAAAGTCAAACTTTTTTGCTGGTATATATACACTATCGCTCCTCTTTGAGGCGTATATTCAGGAAACTCACCATGTTTTTGCCACAGCCATTCGGTTCGTGCTCTCAGACGCCTACACTTCCATGTCGCGTGAAGAGAGACAGCTTCTCCTCCACGAAGGCTCGGGCGTTACCAGTACGATGAGCGCATACGTCGAAATTGTTTTCGATAATTCGGATCACCGGTTCCCAACGGGCAAGGAGGAAGTCGTTATTCGACGGACCATCGGCTTGAAAAAAGACGAATACAGTTTGGATAAGAAGAGCTCCAGCAAAGCTGACGTAATGAACTTGCTCGAAAGCGCTGGGTTTAGCAAGAGCAACCCATACTATATTGTTCCCCAGGGCCGGGTTAGTCGCAAACCACAAATAAGCAACGCCTCTGAGCTTCCTTTAGATTACAAGTCTCACTAACGCCAAAGACCACGAGCGCCTCGCCTTGCTAAAGGAAGTGGCCGGGACCAAAGTCTATGAGAACAGACGCTCTGAGAGCGAGAAGATTATCGAAGAAACCGGTGCGTTCGTTCAAATCCCAACAAATAACAAACTCATGTGCACGCAGAATCGAAACAGGCGAAAATTGACGAGCTACTTGCATACATTGAGGATCGCTTGCAGGAACTTGAGGACGAAAAGGAAGAGCTCAAAATATTTCAACAAAATGATAAAGAGCGCCGATGTCTTGAATATGCGCTACACTCTCGAGAACTCCAGGAAGTCAGCGCAGCTCTTGAGGAGGTCAGCAGTACGTTGTGAAACTGTGCTTTTACTGATAGCCTTCTAGTTGGAGGAGGAAAGGCAGCAAGAAAACTTTAACAGTAAAGGAAGGCGGGATGCCACTGCGACTCGTGAAAAGCGGATCCAAGTTAGTCGAACACTAGTATACCAGCATATACTTATAATTACCACAGGAACTTGAAGCGGAGATCAAAGAGAAGAAGCAGCAACAGGCAGTCCTCTTGGTCAACAAGCGCGAGCTGGAGGAAGAAATGGCGCAGTTGGTTAAATCGAAAACGGAAGTTGAGTGTATGGTGGCGGATATGCGTACAAGTCAATCGCAAGGGGTCAATCAGCGTGGCGCACTCCAAAAACAGCTAAAGAAGATTCAGCAAACCGTGCAAGCGAAAGAGGTGGAACTTATGGAAATCGAGCCGCAATGGGAGACGGCACGAAATCGAGAACGGGAGGCGCGGCAAACGTGAGTTCCACTCTATTTTCAACGTTATATCCTCGCCGCTAACACGCATTAGACTGGACATTGCGAATGCACGATTACAAACCCTGTACTCCAAGCAAGGTCGTCTTGGCCAGTTTACGACAGCGGCGGAGCGTGACAAGTTTCTTCGTGATGAAATCAAATCGATCAAGGAGTTTCACAAGGATCAGATGCGGGCCCTCAAAGAGCTTCGATCTGAATCTCAAGCGACCTCTCAGCAACTCTCCGACTTTGAGACGCAAGAAGTGACCCTCCAAAACTCTCTCCAGAACCGTCATCAGCAACTCCAGGAACTAGAAGAAAAGATTACGACTTGTAAAGACGAAAAGGCTCGCCTAACAGAGCGAAGAAAGTATGTCTGTTCTTTGGACAATTGTGACTTGACATTGAGATCTCACGCAGGGATTTGTGGCGTGAAGACGCAAAGCTTGAGACCACCGTCGGGCATGCTCGTGATGAGCTGCGCACCGCAGAGCGCAATCTGGCAACCATGATGGACAAGGTGAACTATCTTTGATTTCGTGAAGGCTTGCTATTCTCTAATTGAATTCCAGGATACGGCCAATGGGCTTGCCGCAGTGGATCGCATTGCCGAACGCCTCAATCTAACTGGTGTCTATGGCCCCTTATACCGGTTATTCACTGTTAAAAACCGTGTTTTCAACACCCCGGTTGAGCTAACCGGAGGCACCAGGTTAGTACATCTTCATTTTGTTGCGCCAGCATACTCACTATCTCTAGTCTTTTCCATGTCGTTGTGGACACGGACGAAACCGCGAGCCGTGTATTGGACGCCATGCTTAAGGAGAAAGCGGGTCGTGTCACTTTCATGCCGCTGAATCGACTCAAACCAAAGGCAATTCAATATCCAGACGTAGAAGAAGTCGAACCCTTGATCAAGCGTCTCCAATACGATCCCAAGTTTGAAAAGGCCTTCCAACAAGTGTTCGGGAAAACTTGCGTATGCGAGGACCTCACTCTGGCGGCAAAGTATGCCAGAAGCCATGAGCTGAACACTATCACGATGGAAGGTGATAAAGTCGACCGAAAAGGTGCTCTTACCGGAGGTTATCACGATGTTCGACGATCTCGGATGGACGGCATCAATGCATACAAACACTGGAAGACGAAACATACTGAGGAATTGGAACGATCATTGGCCCTCAAAAGTGAAATCAGTCCACTGGAACAAGAAATCACGCGTCTGTCTGGGGAGATTCAAGTAGCCAGCAGCCAGCGAATGCGACTACTAGACTCGAGGGAACCGCTATCCAGAGAACTCGCAGCTCTGAAGCGAGAAAAAGAACTGGTGGAGGAGCGCCTTAACAAGCAAAAGGCAGACATCACAGATCTCGAGAGCGAGATAACCACCCTGGAGGCAAGAAGGAAGAGCCATGAGGACGAAGTCGGCGCTCCAATGAGCAGTAATCTAAATGGCAGGGAAAAGAAAGAGCTGCAGGATCTGACCAAACAAGTCGACGGTCTGAAGTCAGCCCTTGCAGAAGCCAGAACCGAAGCCGCCGAGGTCAGTGCCACAAATGGGCCCATATTCTCAACTCATACCCTTTAAGTATAATCGTAAAAAAAGCATGCTCGACATTGAGCTCAACGAAAACTTGCGGCGGAAGAGAAACGAACTCGAAGGCATGCTGGAAAGCATGAACGACACCTCCCTTGTGGAAAATTCGGATGCCGCTACTTTGGAAGCAAGAGTTCGCGAGTTGAAAACGCTCCAGGAGTCAGTTGAACGGCTTTCCAACGAGTTGCAAGGTAATACATACACGCATTTCCGAACAAAACTTGCTAAACTGGCTTATATAGGGGAAGAGGACAAGATTGAAACCTTGTCCAATGAGATTGTAGCCGATACGAAAGAATTCGAAAAGGAGGTCCAAGCGCAACGAGATGATGGGAAAGCCTTGTCAAAACAGCAAAAGGTTGCGGAAAGATACCTTGCCAAGCGTCAGCGATTGTCCGCCCAAAAGGAGGTCTGTAGTCGCAGCATCCGAGACCTTGGCGTCCTACCGGAAGAGGCATTCGAAAAATACACGAAAGAGAAATCGGACAAGGTTAGACTTTCTTTATATGGTAGAACCAGGCTCATCCACCACCATTGATAGCTCATCAAAAAACTGTCAACGGTCAACGAGAACCTTAAAAAGTTCAGCCACGTAAACAAGAAGGCCTTCGAACAGTATAGCAACTTCACAAAGCAACGTGAACAGCTCCGAAAACGGCGAGAAGATTTGGAGGCGTCTGCGAGGTCCATCCATGCTCTCATGGCCACACTTGATCAACGCAAGGACGAGGCCATCGAGCGGACATTCAAGCAAGTCTCCAAGTACTTTGAAGAGGTGTTTGAGAAGTTGGTACCTGCTGGAAGAGGTCGGCTTATTATGCAAAAGAATATTGACGAGGTTTGAGCCTTATGGTTTTCACGAGAATGTTGAAGCTGAAAGCCAAACTAGACCCAAGAAACACAAATGGACGACGATGAGGTTGGAGCGGTGGACCGCTATACCGGAGTAGCGATCAAAGTGTCTTTCAACTCCAAAGTAGATGAGGGACTCCGCATTCAGCAACTATCTGGCGGTCAAAAGTCGCTGGTCGCTCTTGCTACTGGTAAGTCTGACTGCACACATTCACCGTATACTCACAAGCCGTACAGTATTCGCCATTCAAAAGTGCGACCCGGCTCCCTTCTACCTCTTTGATGAGATAGATGCCAATCTTGATGCCCAATATCGGACTGCAGTAGCATGTGAGAGATTTCGCGCCCTAAATACTATCTTTCCTAACGCTTTTTATAAGCCATGATACACGAACTATCCACTACGGCGCAATTCATCACGACAACGTTCCGACCGGAAATGTTACAACGAGCGGATAAATTCTATGGCGTCTTGTTTGATAATCAAAAGGTTAGCTCCATTCGGAGTATTACCAAGCAAGACGCGGCGGACTTCATAGATCATGAGACAATGGTTCAATAAATACACTGGTTTTCAATTTTGTACATTTCTACGTCCAAACTCTATGTTGTTGTATCCCACGTTCTAGTTGGTCCATTACACTGAGCATAGCTTGATCTCTGCTACCACAGCGGCCTTTTGCATACACCTCTTTAAAACCTTCGATGAGGGCGGTAAAGCCTGGTCATTCTATCCAGTCAGGCTCCTGTTTCTGTTGCAGCCTCATCGAGTGCACCGGATGAGCCTAGGTTCGGTGAAAAATCCCAGAGATGCTTCCGGAATCTCAACGCGTCACTTTTTGACAACTTGTAAGCCAGCACAAAGGAAGTGCGATTGTGAGGCGAGCAGCCAGGTTCGGAGCCTGACGAGCTCTGTCATTTAAGACCAGGCTCCTCAACTGACCTTGCAGACCCAACCAAAACCCTCTCTCTCAAAGCAAAGACGCCCCATCTCCATGAGTGATTCCGATACCGAATTAGACCTGCTGGACGTCGAGCATGTGGTTCATGCAATAGGCGATCACGAATTGAAGACATCACCCCTAGTTACTAAAGATGCCAACACCGCGGTTTCAAATAGCTTTTCGCAAAGGGGACTTCTAGGAACCGTAATATCAGTGCATGCAAAAGGCCTGCCGCCAACGACAAATGACCCGAGAATCTATTTAAACCTCGACGCACCGGCAAGTGGCCTTGTTTGCGGAGTTCAGGTCAGTTTCTGAGGTATGCCGACATGTTTGCTCAAAAGTGTCCATCAGGGCTCGGGAAAGAGCCACACGGTTTCTTGTATTCTAGAATCATCCCTGATAGGTCATCGACAAATAGGGACACTGCCAGCCCCTCTAGGCGCTGTCGTGTGAGACATTTGCTTGTCAACTTCACTAACCGTCCACTGATAGTTGCCTTTTCCTAGGTTTCATTTCGATGAAGAGAATGGTGACAGACCATGTGAGGCCGCGTATCTTAGTCAACTTGATGGAGGGAAAGGTCGAGGGGTTGGGGAGGTGGTTGTCCTCGTCTCGTGCGTACTCCAAATCTGAGATGCGGAGGTATTAATTAGAATCCAGGCCCAGTAATCTGAAAGCAAGGAAGCGAGTGTATTCCGATCTAAAGTTTGTTCAAGTCGAGGCATTGAGGATTGCAGAAGCAGACCTCAACGCCACTCGTATGCTAAGTATGATGGGTGCAGACAATCTGGAAGTGAGTCTTTATGGAAATAATTTTGGGAATCCTAGGCTAATTTTATAAAGACCATGCCTTTATACATGCATTCGATTCTTTCAATCCTGAGAGAAACTGGGTCTGAAGGCTTCAAATATCAAAGTAAGCTTTATCTTTCCCATCATCCTTCGAAAGCTTAGCGCTATATAGATTTCAAGAAGCGCCTTCAAGGCCAAGAATTCAACAAGGCTCAAGGAGCAATGCTCCAATTGAGAATCGCGCTCCTAGACTCATTCCTCCAAGGAAAAGGTCCAGATATCAAGTCCTTCTTCAAGCCAAGCCGTCTAGTCATAGTCGACGTATCAGATCCTTTTGTTGAACGTGAGTCCTGCTCTGATAGTTTCACACACATCCTAACTTTCCGCCCTTAGCGACCACTGCAGCCATACTGTTCGACATATGCCTCGGATTGTTCATAGAGTGGAAGTCTAACACAGGCAAGCTAATTGGTATACACGATTTTCCTGAAGTCGATCCGGTTGCTGAAGTGTTGCCAGTTTTGGACGAGGCTCACAAATATCTTACCAACTCTGACGCCAACCGCTTCACGAGGAGTATCTGTAGCATTATCCGGCAGCAACGTCATCTGGCAGCTCGAGTTGTTGTCTCCACCCAAGAGCCGACTGTGGTTCCGGCTTCAGTCTTGGATCTGTTGTCATGGATTATATGCCACAGATTTTCATCTCCTGGATGGGTCAAACATCTGAAAAGTCATGTTTGCGCAGAGGAGGATATCGACATGACCGAACCGAGTGTCTATGATTGGGGTCACCGCGTGATGACCCTCCGAACGGGCGAGGCTTTGTTGTATTCGCCTGCTTCCCTCTTCGCTTCAAACAACGATGAAATTGACACATTGTGTACTGGATACGCTATCATCAAAACACGCTCTCGCCTTACCAGCGACGGTGGAGGTTCGTTGCTAGCAACTGAAGCCCTCCTTGGGCCAGCGTCCCAGAGCAAGAAGGTACCGGTGACACATAGTATAGTCAAAGCAACTAGTGGTCGGTTCATTCCTTACAATAGCCCGTCCACGTCACTAGCTCGGACGCGCAAGTCACCCGCAGATGTGAGCGTCGTTACCAATGCTTAGTTATAATTTTTGAATATATTCTTACTTTATCCTCCATTCAGGCTGGCATTATCGTTGGTCCTAGCTATGATTCAGATTCACAAATTGCTTGCCCCCGAACTCCCACCACAAGCCGAGGCCAATCGTCAGACCTGAATGTTAATGAGGTAAGATAAGCCCTATTTGGAGGCATCTACTAAGGGCCCTTTTAATAGGTCGCTAAAATGCCAATGGGACCCTCGGCGCCACTCAATGATACTGATGAAGACCCCACTGAATCAATAACAACGGAGACACTTTCGTTGGCCAATTCAGTTGGAATATCGTATGACATGCTAGTTCGAGCGATGAATGACCTCGCTAGTATTGGCTTCAGCCAGCCGGACATGGTTACGATAAGTATCCAACTGACGAAATATGAGCCACCTGTCTATATTAGGAACATCAAACAGTATTTAAGGCAAGCAGAAGCAGCTGGAGTAATCAAGCTATCTGGAGAAGGATCTGAACTAACGGCCACACTGGACACACAATTCCGGTCGCAAACCTCCACATTGACCGCAGCAGCTCCGTCCAGCGGTTCTTCTTCTAGTAGTGCAGCTGGACCTACCCCACCTTCGACATGTAATAGCTCACAGAGCAATCTACCACCTGTTATGGCGGCGCTCCTCGTGGTGATGGAGGAAGTGGCAACCAAGCAAAAAGAACCAATCTTATTATCGGTTCTGTCCTCCGCCCTCATGAAGCATAAGGATGGAGACTTCAAGGCTTCAGGGTACAAAAGATTTGGAGACTTGGCACAGGACGCTCACGAGCGTGGTATTGCAATACTTGCCGGATCAACCGGAAAAAGAACGCTCCAGGTGAAATAATTGATAAGCCACTATGGGCTGGAGGGTGTCAGTCCCTGGGCTACTCCGTTCTGGCCATGCGCGTCCTACGTTTTACAAAGAATAGGCATGCTAAATTCGATGTATTTTCTGATTAGAACCATTTTATTGTACCTAGTAACTGTTTGATACCAAGCCGATTCGATGTTGAGGTCCTAGGTGGATTCGCAACTTTGGCCGTCGCCTCCTCTACACTTGAAATGAAAGTTGCTGCAAGCCAGAAACATCGGAATAGCCCGTTTAAAACTTTCTATTTTAGACCGCTTTCACGGGAATTCAACCTCAGGATCCAACTATTGTTCGTTCAACCCAGCGGCCCGGTAGCCTGACAACCTATCAAATCCAAACAATGGTAAGTTCTAATAGACTAGAAATTGAACACGAGGCACCTGTGCGATGCCTTGAGGTGTCACGCCGGTGAGGCGAACAGGAGTCTGACTCTATTGGACGTGTATCCAGGGATAAATAGGGGCCACAGTTCTTAACGTTCTTCAACCCTCCCTCCGATTTCTCTCTCTCAAAGGCATCAACATGAGTGAATCTGATGATGAGTTCAATCTTCTCGATCTTGACCAGACTTTCCCGGAGATTGGAGAACATGAACTTAAAACTTCACCGCTTGTTACGAAAGACGCGTCTTCTATCTCCGAGCGCTTTTCTCAGAAAGGCCTTTTGGGCACTGTGATCTCGGTACACGCCGACGGTCTTCCCGAAGAAACCATCGATCCTAGGATTTACCTGAATCTTGATGCACCGTCAAGTGGACTTGTTTGTGGCGTTCAAGTGAGTATAATGGTTTATGGACGATTAAACGCTCAATAATCTTACCAGGGATCCGGAAAAAGTCATACTGTTTCCTGCATCCTCGAATCATCTCTTATGGTCAACCGCCAAATTGGCACCCTTCCGGCTCCACTAGGCACGGTCGTGTGAATATATGAAATCGTTTAGATATGCCTGCGCTTATTGATGACTTTCCTACTAGATTCCATTTCGACGAGGAAAATGGCGAGCGACCGTGTGAGGCTGCCTATTTAAGTGAAATGAAGGATGCCAGCCTTGGAGTCAAAGAAGTAGTTGTGCTTGTCTCGTACGTACATTGGACTACTGCATAGGTTGAAGTGGTTCTGACTAATTCACAGCCCAAGCAACCTTAAAACGCGACGTCGCATTTACTCTGGCTTGAAATATGTCAGAGTAGAGCCTTTACGTATCGTAGAGCAAGACCTCAATGCCGCTCGCATGCTAAGCATGATGGGTGCAGAAAATCTCGAGGTACAGTTTTCGTATCATACCTGCCAGTGTCTGAATTTAGCATAGAACCTGCCATTATATATGCAAACATTACTCTCGATTCTCAGAGAAATAGGCTCAGACGACTTTACTTACCGAGGTGAGTGTGCAATCATATTAACTCGCAGGTGCTTACACGGGTTAGCCTTCCAAAAACGCCTCAAAAATCCAGAATTCAATCGATCCCAAGGGGCAATGTTACAGCTACGGCTAGAACTCCTCGATTCATTCCTCAAAGGCAACGGCCCCGATGTGACATCCTTCTTTAAACCTGGCCGGCTTGTCATTATTGACATCTCAGACCCCTTTATTGAATGTATGATTCAAAAATTCCGCTGATTATACAAATTCTGATTCGCCGTAGCTACAACTGCCGCAATGCTCTTTAACATCTGCCTAGGACTGTTCATAGAGTGGAAGTCCTCAACCGGAAAGCTGATTGGCGAGTACTTCACCCTGTTTATAAGCATCTTCTAACATTTGGGTAGTTTTGGACGAAGCACACAAATATTTGACAAACACTGATGCAAACCGTTTTATCAGGAGTCTCTGTAGTATCATTCGACAACAACGACATCTAGCAGCTCGCGTCATCATCTCCACCCAAGAGCCGACTGTTGTCCCTTCGTCTGTCTTAGGTCTTTTATCCTGGGTTATGTGCCATAGGTTCTCTTCACCTGGCTGGGTCCGTCACCTCAAGGGTCACATCTGCACCGAAGAAGAGAAGAATGATGACCAAGAGGGGAATTTGGAATGGGGGAAGCGGGTCATGACTCTGCGTACCGGCGAAGCCCTTTTATACTCACCCGCCTCGCTCTTTGCCACCGCTACGGGCCAAACGGCCACTCTTTCTACCGGATATGCCATAACAAAGACACGGTCTCGTCTTACTGGTGACGGGGGAGCATCTCTGTTGGCAACGGATGCACTTTCGGCACGGGCGATACCTACATCTATGGGGATTCCTACACCCCCACCAAGTCCCAAAACTCCAGTAGTCACTACCAGCTCTGGTGATACAGGTGGCGTGAATGTGGCGCAACTACGCACCACCTACCAGGCCCTCCTCCAGACGATGAATGATTTATACCATTCTGACGTTATCCAGCCGGATATATCAACGATCGGTGGCGAATTGAACAAATCCAAGCCGCCACCTTACGATGGCAAGCTCAAGAAGTACCTCGAGCAAGCCCATAATGCTGGTGTTATCACCATGTCTGGAAAACCCGATAGCATCATTGTAAAGATCGACTCAAGATTCCTCTCGCCCAAACCTCTTCTCGCCGCCAAGGATAGGACTTCCGGCGCTTCTTCATCAGGGTTACCTGATGTGACACCCTCTGCGAATTTAAAAAATGTGAGTCAAGTAAACATGGGTGTTCGCATGTTTATATTTTGTAGGAGACTTCGCAGTCAACCATACAACCCACTATTCCTTCTGGGCCATCCAACCAAATTCCACTTGATTTAAGCTCTCTTCATAATTCATATGGTCCTCTCATTGAGGTGATGAAGAAATTCCATGATTCCAACGCGCAGCCTGGCCCGACGCACGTTCGCGAACAGCTGAAAAAGTTCAATCCACCTGTATTCACCGGAAAGCCCAAAGCCTATCTTAGACAAGCAAGCAGAGCGGGTGTCATCACAATGGCCGGCAAGGGTAAAAAAATTGTCGTCAAGCTTGCGGCTGCATTCTTTGCCAACGCCTTTCCCTTTGTGGCTCAGCCACAAGTCACGAAGCCTTCTCCTGCTTCGACATCTGATGTTCCCCCAGTCATGAATGCTCTTCTGGAGGTCGTTGCTCAGGAGGGAGGCCAATCAAAGAAGCCAGTCCTGTTATCGGGTTTGGCGTCTGTCTTAACTAAACACAAGCACGGAGATTTCAAACAAGCTGGGTACAAAAAGTTCACGAACTTGGTGGAGGCTGCAGAGAAGCAAGGTCTGGTAGTGCTCACCGGTGCTTCGGTGAGCCGTATCATCCGACTCAAATAAAGGGTTTCATTTATCCGTCACCCGCCCACCTTGGCTTTCTACCTTCCTCCGATCTTGAATTGTCGAGCTAAACCTAATTAGCATATTAAATTAGTCGTAAAAACATGCTTTCTACATTGGTGAACCGTTGGACAGTCGCTGCTACACCCGTTGATGCACCATTCACGAAACAGTCGAAAAAGCCAAGAAGGCACTCACTCGCCCACTCACGCGATTGCACAAAGAGTAAGTGTGAACTCGCGAAACTTATATAAATGGTAGAATAGACATTTTATTTTATTAATTTATATATTTTTGGGGAGGCGATCCACAAAGAAACAAGCGTGATTTCGAGTGGGTGGGCGAGGGGTCAATGACTGTATATGGCAAGGGAACGTAATGAAGTTATATCGCCAGTGATCCCTTGTTGTCTATTGTCTCCTCTTATGTGGCTTCCTCATGAGGAGCTGTTCTCGATTGCAGCATGCCAGTGGCAAGTAATCGGTTTCAAAGCTTTGACAACTGACTCTACTGTAAAGGACACACTGGCGATGGCTAGGCCTTGATTATTAGAGGAGATAAGTAACACCAGAAAGAGAACCAAGTCGGCGGAAGAAATACGAAATCAGGAGGTTATCATAGCAGAGTCAAGGCTCTATGCAACGGAGTGACTGCTGGTGGTCGTACTGGCGTGGAGGGTGTCCACCAGTACAGTCTGTTGATGGTTGCTCGGCCGTAGGACCCTTTCAATGATAGGTATTGTTCAAGTTTGAGTAGATGAACAGTGAGCAACAAGGAGGAAACACGAACCTTTGAGTTGCTCCTTTGTGATATCCTTTTGATAATCGAAATCGAAGAAACTGGAGTCCAGTACGGGGGCAGTGGGCTCGTCTCTAGGATCATGGTATGGTTCTAGATACGGATATACGAGAGCGTTTTGATGTCCATCCTCGTTTTAGAGTTAAACATGAACAGCTGCTCGAGCATGTCCAGTGCCAAGGGGTTTTTGCCCTCCAAAAACTACACGAACGGCTTCTTCCTCCTGAATGGAAGGGCGCGAATGTGCTGTCGGGATTAGTGGGGCGAAATGGAGTCAAAGTCGTCGAGGGAAGGTGTACCCAATACGTCGGGGATGATGCTCAGTTGATGGTGGCAGTCACTCCCGGGGAAAGGGAGTTTATCCCATAGTATTTCTGCGAGTATGCAGCCGCGCCACCACAAGTCGATTGCGATTCGAGGAAGATTTCTGGCGCACGATACCATCTCGTTGCGACCGGGGTTGTGATGTTTTGCCGGACTGACCGGAAAACGAACGCTCCAGTTGAAATAATTGATAAGCCACTCTGGGCTGGAAGGTGTCGATCGGTCTCGGCTCTACTCCGTTCTGGCCATGCGCGTCCTACGTTTTACAAAGAAGAGTTTTGCTAAATTCAAATTTTTTTTTCAATCAGAGCCATTTTATTGTGTCTAATGGCTGTTTGATACCAAGCCAGTTTGATGTTGAGGTCCAAAGTGGATTCGCAACTTTGGCCGCCGCCTCCACTTACACGAAAATTTCCGCAAGCCAGAAGCATCAGAGTGCCATGTTTAGAACCTTCTATTTTAGATCAATTTCACCGGGATTTAACGTCAGGATCCAACTATTATTCGTTCATCCCAGCAGCCCGGTGGCTTGACAGCCCTCCAAGCCAAATAATGACAGGCTCTAATAGACTAGAAATTGAACACGAGGTACTTGTGCAATGCCTTGAGGTGTCACGCCGGTGAGGCGAACAGGAGCCTGACTCTATTGTGCGTGTGTCCAAGGATAAATAGGGGCCACAGCTCTTTACGCTCTTTAAACGCTCTTTCCGATTTCCCTCTCACAAAGGCATCAACATGAGCGACTCTGGTGATGAGCTCGATCTTCTCGATCTCGACCAGATTGTCCCAGAAATCGGAGAACATGAACTCAAGACTTCACCGCTTGTTACCAAAGACGCATCTTCTATCTCCGGGCGCTTTTCTCAGAAAGGCCTTTTGGGCACTGTGATCTCGGTACACGCCGACGGTCTGCCAGAAA
>KN824372.1:54231-92955 GCA_000827415.1 Serendipita vermifera MAFF 305830
TATAAAATCTGCTGATTAGACGGGTTCTGATTCGCCATAGCTACAACCGCTGCGATGCTCTTCGACATCTGCCTAGGACTGTTCATAGAGTGGAAATCCTCAGCCGGAAAGCTGATTGGTGAGTTCTTCACCCTGCTCATAACTATTCTCTAACATTTAGGCAGTTTTGGACGAGGCCCACAAGTATTTAACAAACGCCGATGCAAACCGTTTTACCAGGAGTATCTGCAGTATCATCCGACAGCAACGACATCTCGCGGCTCGCGTCATCATCTCCACCCAAGAGCCGACTGTTGTCCCTTCATCTGTCTTAGGCCTCTTGTCCTGGATTATATGCCATAGGTTCTCATCGCCTGGCTGGGTTACACATCTCAAGGGTCACATCTGCGCTGAAGAAGAGAGAAATGAGGATCAGAAGGGAACCTTCGAGTGGGGGAAGCGGGTCATGACTCTGCGTACCGGCGAAGCCCTTCTATACTCACCCGCATCGCTCTTTGCCGCCGCTTTGGGCTACACGAAGACTCTTTCTACTGGTTATGCCATAATAAAGACACGGCCCCGCCTTACCAGCGATGGAGGAGCATCCTTGTTAGCAACGGAAGCTCCTTCGACACGAAGCATGCCCACCCCTACGGGTATTCCTACGCCCCCACCATCCGACAATCTCTCTCCACCTATGTTCCCCTATACACCCCGAATTTCCACGGCACATATTCCACCAAATACACCACTTCCTCGTATAATTGATGTGCGTGTCCTGCGCAAAATCTAATGAATTTTACTAATATCAAATGTCCAGTTGGTCGCTTCTTCTTTCGCTTCTTCCTTCGCGCCTTCGTCCCCAGCACCAGTTCCTGCAGGGCTTCCTAGCGGTTTTTCGCGCGAATCGTTTCAGACACCAAGATTCACTGCGGGGTCCTTTCCACCCCCCACTCCGTCTGCCCTGGGTTCCAAAAAGGTTCGTCCGAAGCTCATTTCTAGTGCCATTTCTCAACATCTACAGGTGATCCCTTTGCCAGTCATACCCTCTGCCCCACCAAGCCCTAAAGCTCCAGTGGCGACTGCTCCAGCGGTGGCTACTCCAGCGAAGGCTGCTCCAGTGGCGGCTACCGCCCCCAGCAATCCGAGTAGCGTGAGCATAGCCCAATTGCGCACCACCTACCAACACCTCATCAAAGTGATGAACGAGTGCTATCTTTCCGATGTTATTCAGCCCAACCTATCGACGATCGGTGGCAAAATGGCCAGATATAACCCGCGGCCTTACGACAGCACGCTCAAGGAGTATCTCCAGCAGGCTCACAATTCTGGTGTCGTCGTCATGTCCGGAAATGGCAATAACATCACTGCGAAGCTCGATGCAAGATTCCTCTTGCCAAAACCGCTTCCAGTAGTTAAAGATGGCGTCGCTGGTGCTTCTGTATCAGGATTGCCCAATGCGACACATCCCGTTAACTCTAAGGCTGTGAGTCAGTACGGATCCAGGTTTTCGCACGCTTATACTCTATAGGATACTTCGCAGCCAGCCACAAAGCCCACCGCTTCGCCCGCGCCCTCCAATCAGAATCCACCGGCTTCGAGCTCTCTTCACAGTTCATATGGTTCCCTCATTCAAGTGATGAGCAAACTCTATCACTCTAGCCTTGTTCAGCCCGATATATCGACCATCGGTAACGATTTAGCTAAATGCAAGCCAACGCCTTACGATGGCAAGCTCAGGAAGTACCTTGAGAAAGCAGCAAAGGCGGGCGTGATTAAAATGTCCGGACAAGGAGATGATACTTTTGCAAGGCTTGACTCCAAGTTACTCCTGCCCAAACCCGTCCCTCCGTCGACGGACTCACAGAAGCCCACTTCCGTACCCGCTAGATCAACACCATCCATTCCACCAGTCATGACTGCCCTCCTTGCAGTTATTTCCCAATGTTTGGGAAAACCCAAAGGATCCATACTCCTCTCTGAAATAGGAGCCCCGCTCAAGAAGCACCGGGATGGTGATTACAAAACGGCAGGCTATAAACAACTCAAGGACCTGGTAGATGCAGCAGCAACACGGGGTTTGGTGGCAGTCAGCGGCTCAGGAGGTGTTCATTTCGTGCAAATTCTTTAAGGACAATCCCCCTTAGACCAAGGTTACCGTTGCCCTTAGCAATCCGATTCAAACCATTCGTCTTCATACATCTATTGGACCACGCTATCCCCTCCTTTTGTAGTCTTTTCCGAATATACAGAAATTATCACCATGCTCCTAGTTCGTTGCGATTTACGACGACCCAGTCTATAGTACTCGGACTCGGCATGGCGCAGTTGCAAATTTCATTGCTATTAAGAACAAATATGTAGTGTCTGATGGAGGAGAGTAGAGATTGGAAACAAAGTCGGCGAAGTAAACCATGAAAAAACGTGAAATCGATCAAAAGAACAGGATCAGGAGATTGCCATAGCAGAGTCAGGGTTAGGTGCGATTGGGGTAGCTGCTGATGGTCCTACTGGTGTGGAAGGAGTATCCACCATTACAGCTTGTTGATGACTGCTCGGTCGGATGACCTCTTCAAAGATAAGTACTGTTCAAGCGTGAGTAAACGAGTGCAAGAACATGAAGGAATAACCGACCTTTGAGCTGTTCCTTTGTAATATCCTTTTGGTAATCGAAATCGAAGAAGCTTGGGTCCAGTACAGGGGCAGTGGGCTCATCTCCAGGATCATGGTATGGTTCTAAATACGGATGTGCGAGCGCTCCTTCAACATCCATCCTCGTTTTAGGGTTAAACGTGAGCAACTGCTCGAGCATGTCCAGTGCCATCGGGTTCTTCCCCTCAAACAACTGAGCAAACGGCTTCTTCTTCCTGAATGGGAGAGCACGAATGTACTCTCGGGAGCGATGAGACGAAATGGAGTAGAAGTCGTCGAGAGAAGGTGTACCCAAGACGTCGAGGATGATGCTCAGCTGATGGTGGTAGTCTCTACCGGGGAAAAGGGGTTTGCCCGATAGCATTTCTGCGAGGATGCAGCCGACGGACCACAAGTCGATTGCTTTGCTATACGATTCGAGGAAGAAGATTTCTGGTGCACGATACCACCTTGTCGCGACGTACTCGGTCATAAAGTTTGCGGCGGAATCTTGATAGCCCGGTGGTGGATGGGCTGAACGTGCGAGACCAAAGTCACATAGCTGATTCTAGATAAGTTTTTGATAGCAATGAGCATGCTTGGGCGTACCTTTAGATCGCAGTTTGCATTCAAAAGGAGGTTGGAAGGTTTGAGATCTCGATGGAGAATGTTAGCCGAATGCAGAGCCTTTAGCGCGCGTAAAGTCTAGTACGACACGTGAGTGGTTATAGGGTATATCAAGTGAACAATGCCAAACCTGATAGATAAAGTACTGGCAATGATCGTCTGAGAGTTCCTGTGTCCGAATGACGCGATGCATATCCGTTTCCATAAGCTCCTACGCGTCGAGAAAAACCTGATCAGCAAAGCTCCGAGCTCCGTCAACCATTGGCCGCTTACCTGGACCAGATAGACCTGAGTGAACGATTCGAGATTGGGCGGCCTGAGGATGTCCAAGATGGAGATAATGTTCTCGTGATTGAAATGCTTGAGAATCTTGATCTCTCTCAACGTTCTCAAGCAGAACATGGAATGATCAAAGGGCGTTATTCGCTTGATCGCCACTTTGCGTCCAGAGGCCAAGTGCACGGCGCTACACACGATACCATAAGCTCCTTCCCCTGCACGAGTAGAATATTCATGGGATGTATTCATTCGTCGGTTAACGCCGCCGCCGTGGAATCGCGCGATTGATCGGGGACATTGATGGGACGCTCCAAGTCAGCATCGAGTCGAAGATAAGATGAGCGATGTACTTGCCGATTACATCCTGGACTTGATATGCGTCGCCGACGCTAAAGTTATCCATTGGGAGTCGGGTCGAAGCTTACTCTGACGGGACGCGCTTGGTGCCTGTCGATCCTGCCACTCGGGCGTGATCACAATTAAACTTTCTATTTTTAACTATATCTTGGTTTTTATGAAGATTTGGAACTCTATCTTTGTAACTAATACGATGATAATTCAGAAATACAGCCAGAACCTTGTTCAGAATGAATAAATAGCCACAGTTCGGTAAAGGGAGCTCTTATTTGATATCATGACGCACCCTGCCACCCGTGCTGACCCTCTACCCTATGCCATTCTCCCTTCAAAGCTTGCTCTCTACCAAATTACGACAGTCAAGGTTACTCATTAAAAATGCCATCACAGCGATACGCCATTATAGTCAGCGGAGAAAGGTTCCACTTCACCCGGGACCAGCTGGAATCAGAACCTGGAAACTATTTCGCCACCTACTTTTTCGGAGGGTTCCAAGAGGCCACGAACAACGTGAAAGAGCTCATACTGGAGAAAGATCCTTTACTCTTCAAGCATATTCAGACCCATCTTCGAGGCTACAAGGTCTTCCCAATTCCTAAAGAATATTTGCCAGCCTATATGGATGAAGTGACAGCGTTGGAAAACTTGGAAAAAGACGCAGATTTCTTTGGGCTAGAAAGCCTTTGCAGGTTGACCAAGGCCGAGGCCCGAAGGATAGTCACAATTCGGGCCAAAGATGCAGCACTCAAGTCTCCATTACCCATATCTCCATTACCCATCTCTCCATTACCCAGGTCTCCACCCAAGCCCCTTGGCATCCAGTATAGAACCTGGGTGAGGATTATATCATGATGTAGTATCTCCTCTAACGAGACTCCACAGACCCACACCTTGAGTTGGAGGGATAGCGCCAGCTGGGTCTCGGACGGGGCTCCAGTAAACGGCCGCTGCTATACGAAATTAACCGACCAAGCATTTTCTCTTATAAAGGAAAGATACAAGGACATTTGCTTCGGTTGCAAGAGTTGCTTGAACGTGGCCGAGGGTTGGAGCTTTGTCTACGCAGCTCGCGCTGATCAACAAAACGACAAGAGGACCCACATTGTTGTAGAGTGTCTATAGACTCTGTCTCAGGGAATAAACCCTAAGCTAAGACCAACGTTTATATCACCTGTTTGACCTCTTGAGACCCGACTGCCATCATGGCTAATTTGAGTAACTCACAGGACCCCGCCGCTCAAAGTATCGATGAAATTATCCGTAAAAGACAAAGTATCGTCGAGCAGATTGAAGAACTCGAAGCGAGGCCTGGCGCCGACGAGACGAGGATGGAGAGGATCCGCGCGCTAAAAGAGCAGCATAACATGCTAGTGGACGAAGGAGAAGAGAGAAACACCCGACGTCTTGTAGATCCTTTGCAGGCGTTGCCACCCGAGCTATGGACCGAATTCCTTCCCAGGAATGCGAGCGAGCTTCTCGTACTTACTCTGGTATGCGATCGATGGCGGACGACCCTCCTCTCGGCTCCAATCCTTTGGACCTTTATTGAACTGGACGGTGCACATGGCGATTATTTATGTGAGGCAATTATGGGTCTCACGTGCTCATCACCTCTTGAGATAAGCCTGAATATTAAGCTTCCTCTCGAGGAATGGAGGAAAATAGCACCACTTATTGTGGAAGAACGGAGCCGTGTTGCCAGGTTGAATATCCGCTTGTTTTATGATAGCGATAAAGCCGTGGACACGTTCGAGATGTTATTGGATTTCGGAAGCCTTCCGAAGTTAACCACAATCAGTCTTCCGGATTCATACACTTATCCTCCTTTGCTCGATACTGAGCCAGAAATGAGGGACCCAGAGCATGGGTATCCTTGTGACGAAACTGTTTTGGCAAAACTGCCTCTATTGTCTACTTTTACCGGCTTTGTACCCACCACCAACCAGTTACAGATTCCTGGCATATCCAAATTCAAGAATTTACATATTTGTGTTCTGCACGACGAAACCGTTCTCGTCTTGCAGCGATTTCAAGATCTCAAGAATTTACGCCTGGTCGAGGAACGAAACCTATACAAACCTTATCAGTCCCTACCATTCTCTCTATACTCGTCCCTGTCATCCTTAGAAAGTTTCTACTATTACGGCCTCTTCATTCAGCGAGCACTCCCATGCATCGGAACCAATCTTCGTTGGCTCAATGTCACTCTTATCATAATGAAGCAGATCCCAGAGATACTGTTAATGCTTTCAGCCTTCCCCAAACTGTTTCATCTGTCCCTTGACATCGACCTAACGGAGGGTGATGTACTCATTGACTATCAAACCGAGGATATCCGTATGTTATCTGTCACTTCATTGCATCTCATGTTCCTATTGCTACCTACGGAATCCGGAGTTGTGGAAACAGGACGCAAGCAAGCTCTTGAGCATTTGTTTCATTCGTTGATTGTCATAATACCGTCCGTCGAGGAACTCGTCATAACTGGAGAAACCTTTCAAGATGCTGCAGTAGAATATATACAAAATTTGCAGAAATTACGATTCCTTACATGGGCAACGGATTACGAAAACGCTGACAAGCCTCCACTTGCCCTGAAAACCGATTGCCTGGATGAAATTCACTGGCACGGGAAGGTTCCGCGTAACGGTATCTTCGATATTTTCGCATCATCCACTTTACGAAGCCTACAATTCTCGCCTCCCCCACCGAGACCTGTAGATCCTCATACACACCTCACGATGATCCCTACGCTGGTTCCACGGTGCAAGATCCCTGATACCTCAATGCCAAACCTCACTACACTGATTTTGACCGTCGAATATCGTTTAGCATGGGATTTGAACACATTCCCGCGACTGAAAAGATTGGGACTTGCGGGGAACCCCTCCGCTGCTATGGCGGCCGATATCTTTGAAGAGCTTGCTCTTCAGCCTAGTCAGTGTCCGTTGTTGGAAGAGATTGAATTGCGTGGTGCCTACGCAGAATGGGATCTCCTGCTCCTCATGTTGGAAAGGCGAAACCTGATCAACAAGCCTGGCATTTCTCGTATCCACTCATTCCAATTGGATCACAGTATTTCGTATAAGTTACTACGTCCCATAGTCGAACTCCTTGGAGGAAAGTACCCACATCGGGATTCCCTAGCCGAATACTCGAGTACTGCAGTTGGAAAACTGGTTTGGGATAAGAAATTGTGGGTGACAGCGACCACATCAGGGCTCAAACTGATCCATTCGTTGCAGGTCGGGCTGCCAAAGATGTTGCCGTACCTTTCAGTCTTGTTCTAAAGAGCTAGAGATTGGAGTACGGACCGCTAGAAACTATGAAGATGATCTGCTTTACGAAGCTGATCTTCGTCTTGGGCTGGATTATCCGGCCTCACTGGAATCGATCCCAGCCGACCCACCACTCACGGTTGAGGTCGCCGGATGGTTGGCAGCCAAGCTAGCGAGACGAAGAGAGTTTGTTAAAGAATGCACAAAAGCAAAGGCCGAATTCATCAGGCCATTCATCTGTGGGAATTCTCGGGAGTATAGGCCGTTGATCACGTTAACCCCACATTT
Organism: Serendipita vermifera MAFF 305830; assembly: GCA_000827415.1. NCBI lineage: Eukaryota > Fungi > Basidiomycota > Agaricomycetes > Sebacinales > Serendipitaceae > Serendipita > Serendipita vermifera. Next base: position 61,671 of record KN824372.1, read on the forward strand.
GCTGGATGGTATGTTCTCGTGTTTCCCTGTTTCCGACAATACTGACCTATTACAAAGGGGTTATTTTCGAGGAGGAAGTGTAGTAAGAACCAAGTTCATGCACTATCATGCCGTTTTAGTAGAAGAAACGGTCGAGATTCCCTGTATCGAATCAGAGCTTAACAGTGACATTGTTATGTTATCAATATGTTAGTCTGTATCCAATTCAAAGCTTACGACTCCATTGTTAGGAGGCTTGGCTACCCCCGGCCCTGTCATATGACGGTAAGGTCCGCTGCCTCGTTCGTGGGCGACTAACAGCAGCAGATCTAATTTCTTTCGAAGGAAAAGGAGAGGGAGAGAGAACTCAGAGAGACGGTGTATATAGCTCAAGTGGAACTGTATCTCCTCACAAACTATCTATCGATACGGGGGCGCAAGACGACCGCAGCCGGGCGGGAGAGGCATGGGAGGGAAGGTAAGAAACAAAAGAAAAGTGCCAAAACCGCATCGGCTGACGTAGTGATAGAATCGCCGAAAGGAAAGATGTTCTAATTAGCTACCGAGAGAAAAGCGAACCCAACGGAAAGGACTGAGAGCGTCTAAAATGTAGATCAATTCGGAGGAATTATCTACGAATAATACAAATATTTTAGGCGCAAGGATGTCCGAAGAGCTGGGTCTCCGCTGCTCTCCCCGTCGCCCGTCGTGTTTCAGCAGCAATATCTTCTCTGTCTAAACTACCTTCGCAGAGCTACTATTTACATGGCTATCCACATTCGCATTTCTAATACCCGCCAGCATAGAAGATTCGATTAATGCGTATTTTCAGCTTTCCTGGTCAGTTGACCACTTGAGACTCGACTGCATCATGGCAAATCCGATCAAAACACAAGAGACCGCCACTCAAAGTATCAACGATATCGGTCACAAAAAGCAGAATATCATCCAGGAGATAGCGGGACTCGAAGCCCGGTCTGACGGCGATGAGACGAGGATGGATAGGATCCGCGCGCTGAGAGAGCAGTATAACCTCCTAGTAGATGAAGAGGAAGAGAAGAATACTCGACGTCTTGTGGATCCTTTACAGGTGTTGCCACCCGAGTTATGGACCGAATTCCTTCCCCAAGATGCAAGCGAACTACTCGTACTTACTCTGGTTTGTAATCAATGGCGGACCACGCTCCTCTCGGTTCCAATTCTTTGGACCTCTATTGAACTGGACGGGACACATGACGATTATTTATGCAAGGCAGTTACGGGCCTCGCCTGCTCGGCACCTCTCGAGATAAGCCTGAGTATCAAGCTTCCCCTCGAGGAGTGGAGGAAAATAGCACCGCTTATCGTGGGAGAACGAAGCCGTATTTACAGCTTGGATATCCGTCCATTTTACGATCACAACAAAGGCATGGAAGCGTTCGGGATACTATTGGATTTCGGAAGTCTTCCAAAGCTAACCACACTCAATCTTCCGAGATCACACGATTATCCTACTTTATTCAATAGCGAGCCAGAAGTGAAGGACCCAGAGCACGGGTATCCTTGCGATGAGACCTTTTTTGCGAAAGTACCGCTATTGTCAAGCTTTTACGGCTTTACATTTCTCACCGAACAATTACGGATACCCGGTGCCTCCAACTTTAAGAACGTAGACATTCGCATTTTGCACAGTGACACCGTACTCGCCTTGCAAAAATTTCCACGCCTCAATCATTTAAGCCTGGTAGAAGAAAAAAAACCCTACGACGTCGTCGATCAGTCTTTACCGGCCTCTTTGCATTCGTCCCTATTATCCGTAGAAAACTTCTACTATCACGGACTCTTCTTTCATCGCGCACTCCCATGCATCGGAAACAACCTTCACTCGCTCGTGATAACTTTGATCACGGTGAAGCGACTTCCAGAACTATTTATGATGTTGCCATCCTTCCCCAAGCTGTCTGATTTGATTCTTGACGTCGATCAAACAGCGACTGATCCATTCGTCGACTATCAAGCTGAGAACATACGTCTATCCCCAATCACCTCATTGCACCTGAAATTTCCAAGTAATTACTTGTCACATATAGATTCTGAAGCCACACAAACAAGACGCAAGCAAGCTCTTGAGCATCTATTTCATTCTTTAGTTGTCATGATGCCATCTGTCGAAAACCTCACCATAATGGGCAGTACCTTTGAAGACGTGGCAGTAGAATACATCCAGAGCTTACGGAAACTTCAAATTCTCGTATGGGCTACCGAGCTTGACCCCACCGGAAAGCCTCCGCTTATCCTGAAAACTGATTGCCTGGACAGCGTTAACTGGTATGGAAAGGTTCCATACAACGGTGTCTTCGATATTTTCGCGTCTTCGACCTTAAGAAGCCTACAATTTTGGCCTAACCCACCGACCCCTGAGTATGATGGTACCTTTGAAGCCATTTACACTCCATTTCCCCGATTCAAGACACCGAGTCACTCAATGCCAAATCTCACTACACTGGCTATTAATCCGGAGCATCGCTTAGTATGGGACTTGAGCTCATTCCCACAATTGAAGAAATTGGAGTTCACAGGGCACCCTTCTGCCGTTTTAGCCGCAGATTTCTTCGAGGAGCTTGCTCTCCAGCCTAACCAATGCGCATTATTGGAAGAAATCAGTCTGGCCGGGGTTTATGTAGAATGGGATATATTGATCCTGATGCTGGAAAGGCGTAACTTGCTCAGCAAACCAGGCATCACCCTTATTCGATCAATAAAATTGTATCAGCATATCGCATACAAATTGCTGCGGCCAATAGTCAAACTCCTGGGAGGAAAGTATCCACATCGGGACTCCCTCGAGGAATACTCGAGTATCGCGGTTGGGAAGTTAGTTTGGGACAAGGAATTGTGAGTGATAGGATCAAAGTTATGATTGAAACTGATTAGGCCACTGTAGACCAGGCTGCCAAAAGTGTTGCCGCGCATTCCAGGCTTGTTCCAAAAAGCTGGAGACGAAGCCAGGGTCAAGGATTATTCGAGATTACGAGGACAATGTGGTATATGAGACGGACCTTCGCCTCGGAATGGATTATCCGTCATCTCTAGAATTGGTCCCTGCCGACCTACCATTGACCGCCGAGGTCGCTGAATGGCTAGCGGACAAACCAGCAAGGCGGAGAGCCTTTGTTAAAGAGTGTAAAAAGGCGAACTCTGAATTTAACCGGCCGTTTACCTGTGGAAACTCCTGGGACTATCTGCCGTCGATCACATTCACCCAATATTCTTTGGATGGTATGTTCTCACACTTGTGCGTCTTCAACGCAACTAATCCACCCCAAAGGGGTCACATTTGAGGATGAGATGGAATGAAACCAAGTTCATGCACCGTTGTGTTGTTTGGTAAAAGAATGAGCGCGCTTGCCTAGAAGCGGGGACTTCATTATGCCATTGATATGTAGGCCCATATCTAGGTTAAATACCAACTACTTCTTCGTCGCTTTCATCTCCCGATACTTCTGCATTAGCTTTGGCTGCCTCCGCCATCATAGCTGCAAGATCTGTATCTTCCGTCTCTGAGACGGCCTTTGGCTGTGAAAGAGTATGATTAGATGCTTCTCGTGCGAGATTAGTGACTACAAACCTTCATTTTCACTACAAGAGAGCCGCCATCATCCTCTATGGACGCTTGTATACTTTCGATTGCCCTGTCCAATCGATCTATGGCAGCCATCTGAATGTGTTATTAGTGAATGTGTCTACGCGATGATAACTGCCTCCGACCTTATCAGTAGCATTGCTACCTAAAACGTATAGTGGGGGAGCGACCAGCCTAGCCTTGATAGGAACCGTCTCTGTGCCCACTGCCTCTCCGGCTCTCAAGGCCTTTTTAATAGCGTCTATTCCACCGGATGTATAACACGTGAGTTCAATGTCAGCGCGCAACTTGATGGGCTGGGGCGTCAAGCGACGGGCGATAGTAGAGATGAGAATGTCCAACGTGGCTTGCGGAATGTTGAGGCCGGTGAATACAGTATTCGGATCGCTACGCGGCCTCGTGTGTCAGTGCCAGGTGCGGAGGCTGGACAAGCTGGGTGGATCGACGTTGGAACACTCACGTAAGGGCGACCTTGAATGCATCATACGTGTGCCCATACTTGTCCGCGAGTGGCCATGCAATCTGTTCGTACAATGCCTGTAGCCGGGTATCATCTGACGCGCCTGGAGTGGTGGCGGCTACGACCGCCTCCTCTGCCACTTCTTCGCCGTCGCCTGCTGCTTTTGCGGATGGAGCGGCTGTCCGTGTGGCGACGTGTCTCATGATAGACGCGATGATTTTCGATTTTGTATAACGCTCATCGCACTTTGCGATGTCTTCCGGTGACACTCTGCGCTTGGAAAGATCAATGTAGCCTAGACATTTGAGTCAAGTTGACACGATCAAAAGAGGATGGGGCACCTTTTTCTTTGTCTACACGAAGAACAACGACGACTTCGTTACGTCCGACTCTGATGAGCTTTTGGATTGATCTGATTCGTCTCCTGGACAGTTCCGAGAGTAGAATCATGCCCTCTATATTGTCGTACTCGAGCTGCCGAGTCGGTCCTTCAGGCTGGAGTGGCTAACGAGGAGGCGGGGGGAGATCCTCACCAGCTTTACATATGCACCCATTTCTACAATCTGTCTCACTTGTACCATGACCAGTTCGTCAATTTCTGGGAATTTCTGCTTGTAATACCGCATTGTGGCTCAGAGTCAAAAGATCTTCGCCACCCAACCCAATCCAAACTGAGCAGCTGACTCCCATCGACACGCTATAGAGACATCTTGCTCAAAATTCCTCATAAATTCAACTCGAACATATTGTCTAATGACTGATCGACAGGACGATTACGACGCCAGCTTTCATGGCACTGGTACGCTTTTTTTCGTGGGTAGTGTGAAGCGTATGTTGGTGCTGACGAGGTCGTTTGCGCAGATGATACACGAAATGGAAAAGGATCAAAGGATAAGGATGTAGATCCTGCGTCGAAACTGAGCCATGTACCGTGCAAGTTCTTTCGGGTCGGAGGCTGCACGGCAGGCAACAATTGCCCTTTTTCACATTCAATGGTAGAACGAGGAGCTCCAAAGGAGACATGCCAGTGGTATATCAAGGGCAACTGCAAGTTTGGTCATAAATGCGCACTGGCCCATCTCCTGCCGGGTCAGCCGATAGCGATGGACAGAAAGAACAAAAAGGCGGCTCAATTAAACAATCAAGCAAATGCGAATAACCAGGGTGGATCGGATGGGACCAAGAACGCCAATAACCGACGAGGCAAAGGTGGATCAGCTGCCACTGGTAGTACCAATGGGAGAGAAAAGGACCGTAATGGTGAATCCAAACCAGATAGGCCTACTCCCAAACCAGCTGGAAATCTTACAGCGACTGCGCCCGTGGCACCTTCGGAACCATCGGAGAAGTCTGCCGGAGATGGTCCACAACTCGTCAGTCCTCAGCAATCAGAAGCAACTCCAACTACGAATACAGTACAACAAGATCTGCTGCCTCATGGACCCGCAGCAGACACGTTCCCTTCGCCCACTGCCTCTCAAGCCCGACCAACCGCAGCCAAGCGATTCTCAGCTGGTCGAAACGGTTCTTCCGACTTGGGTTACGGTCCTATTGGATCACCACCCAATATCACTCAAATCACCAACATCCGACCCTCCTATCCTTCCAATAATGCCCATAACCACTTTTCACCCAGCACGAGCCCTCCCACCAATCACATCCAACCATCGACTTCTCCTTTTGCCCACGGAGAAGGCAGCCAGCAGTTCTTCGGAGCGTATGTGCGCGGTGCCGGAGAACGTCCGGAACAGAGCCCGATAGCCATCCAGAGAGGACCATGGCGCCAGCCACTAGTAGCAGCGGAAAGAAACGAGAATGCCGTGGCGTCCGATGAGGACGATTACGAGGATTTCGTACCTTCGTCGCTGAACGACCTTTTAACTCCCGAGGAGCGCCAGAGGCGACTCAGTCGCTCTGGAGGCTCCCGAAACGTAGTAGACCTAGGTGCCGAAGGAAGCGTAGGAAATATCGGACTAGGCGCAGCAGTGGGAAGCATGGGCATGGGTAATCACCGGTACTCTAGATCGGTCCCGGCCGCCCGCCTATTGGAAGCTGCGCAAGTATGGAAAGACGACCGAGACCCCGCAAGTATATCTGTAGCATCTCTCTCGTACCGCAGCACCGGAATGAGCGACGGCTTTTCGCCTTCTCATCTCCAACTCGCCACTTCCAACGCCTCAGGCGCTTTCCTCCACGGACCACACTATACCCGCAATGGCCACGTTCCAGTAAACTCCACGACTTCACATCTCACACGCCAAATCCTCTCCCAATCATATGAAGAAACCGACGTACTCGGCGCAGTGCCCTCACTTTCGACACGAGGAGGACGATACGAATCGCCGTATTCCATCCAAGCCGTCAACAGGGCCACACAATTAGGCGGCGACGCGCTTTCACCAACCTCACGTGCCCTCAAGACACACGCACCCGGCCAAAGTCTCCCACAGGGACTCGCAGCTGGCCTCAGCCGTCTCCATTTCGCACCACCCGGAGTAGGCGGTTCGCAACAAAATGGACTCCAAAAAGTACCAGGTTTCGGCGTGGGAGCAAACGAAGGAGGTACCGCCGGGATGACCAGTGGTGGACTCGGAAAACCAACAGGCGTGCGCAGCCCATTACGTTCGCAGTTCCTCGGGAATGGCGCCAATGCCGTCGGGACTCCACCAGATGGTGGACGGGTCCTGTCGTTTGGCGGCTTACCTGCGCTGTCTAATGCGCTCTCGTCGTCCCCTGCTGGTGCTGGTGCCGTTCGCCCGTCTTGGCTGCAACAGCAGCAACAGAACGTAGGGTTGATGGCTCCACCTCCGCCGAAAGTCGGGACGGGTTTGGGTGGTGGTTTGGGCATGGGAGGTGTTGGCGTTGGTATCGGTGGCGGTGGTCGCAAGCCTGTGCATGACGCAGACGATGACCTCTTTGCACTGGATGATTTGGAAGGCTGAGTGAGTGTTGTATCATTGCGAGGCTGCCTCTCGTGCCCATCATTTTGCACGTGCGAGAGGGGATATACGGAAAGGAACAAAAATGCCCATCTTGGTTGACATGACATGATTTTTGCTTGTATGCTAATTTTGACCCCTTGGTTGTATACGACGTAGACAATGAAAGATTTCGGTTCTATATATCGATACGCTACAACTCAGGAAGTGAAGTTCATACCTTTACCAGCCATAGAGTGGTTTAGTGGATTGAGGAATCGTATATTAATTGATTAAATCTACTAATAATGTATTTCATCAAGGACTAGACTTAATTAAGCAAAATGCAGAGTCGTACACCAGTACTTGCGGGGTTAAGCAGGCTCAAATGCAAAGTGGAGCAGCTAAATGCCAGAATAAGACTCGGAAAGTTATGATTCGGGCCATCCACCATTGAAGGTGCCAGCTCGCCGTGATCGTTCCAGCCTCATCCCATCCTAAGCGCCACCAACAGGTTTCTTGCGAGATTCAGTGGGAAGCCACAGACACCAAATTCGGCTCGATAGCCATGGATACTCAGGATGAGACACCAGATCTATCGGGAGAGGTGCAAGTCTTGAGCCATCGTGCTGTCTTCATAGGCCCTTACTCAACCGTGTACCGCGGGAGGCTCATAACAGACAAGCAGCTGGTGAGTTGGCTATGTTTTTGATTAGAACTATCGCCTTACAGCTTCGTGCTCTATCCAGGTAGCCATCAAAGTATTAAACCCAATACATGGTATACCTATGAACACAATACGAAGAGTCAGTTCGCCGTCATATTCAATAGGTATTACTCATTCACGCTCCCAGAAAGTCAACCGTGAAAGATGGACTTGGAGTCAGCTACACCACCCCAATATCCTTCCTCTCTATGGATTTGCTGATGGAGAGGAGTTGTTCGAGCCATTTGGTGCCTTTATTTCCCCAGTGAGCACACTCATTCACTAGAATCGCACGCGAGAAAGCCGAGATATCTGTAGTGGTGTGCGCGTGGTGACATGGCACAGTATCTTCGTGAACACGGCCCCCAGGCCCCGCTGGATGAAAGGATGAATCTAGTGCGTCTGAGCCTGATCTTTTATTTTTATTTAATTTTCATGTTATCAACAGTGGAGAGGGGTCGTGGCCGGCGTCGAGTACCTCCACCTTCATGCTCCAAACATTGTTCATGGTGATTTAAAACCAGTGAGTGCTAGTTCATACGTGAGTTCTCGTACTCATCCATTTTTTCCAGGGGAACGTCCTCATCAATGACGCGGGCAATGCACAAATCTGTGACTTTGGTCTCGTAAAAATATTCCTTGAACAAGGTAGCACAGGCATGACGACAACGACGGCACATACTGGAACAGAGAGATATCTAGCGTATGAGCTCATAATGGGAGAGGAGTCCAACCCTACGATGGCTAGCGATATATATGCCGTGGGGTGCATTGGCTTAGAGGTAAGAAATTACAATGAGTTTAATGTAAATTCATCATCCCTGCTTCCAGCTCCTCTTTCTAGAGGTTCCCTATTCGAACAGAGGACGCGGTCTCCGATGGCATTTACTGGACGATATGCGGTCAGGTATGCCGCCTGCATCTCGTCCAGTGAATCTACCGGATGAAAATGAAGAACTATGGGATCTTCTATTAGCGTGCTGGGAGCGTACCCCATATTCAAGACCATCTGCCACAGCTCTCTTCGAGTCATTGGAAGATGCGTTGGCCATCGCAAATCTTTCTGGCCCCCAAGGTTCACCAAGGGCATCAGCCGTAAAAGCAGATCAAAAAGATTTCTTGCCTCATGGGTCAGCCGCTACTACTCCCCTTTCGACAATCGGCGACCATCTTCAGTCAACTATGGCGATATTACAATTAGAACATCTTGAAGAGGTAGAGGATCCCCACTTATCTATATCAAATCAAGAACCAGTCGTCAGTCAAGCGCAAAATGACCAGGGACATGATGGACCCTCCGCCGTCACTTCGAATAGCACCTTTCAATCACAGCCCCTGCAGGAGAAATCGGTGGTTTCTCAAGACTACCAGGGTAAGCTTCATTGTGTCGACGAGTATGATTGACTTACACCCACGTAGGCCCAACCAGTGCTAATGCAGACGGTATCATCAACCTGAGTACTACAGGAAAGGAAGGTAAGTTTCTATTCATATATGCTCGAATGGAAATGGGTTCAATTTTCCTCAAGCTAGGAAGTACTTCTACACCTACACCGGCACACGTGATGGTGATCTACCGGAACATATCAACCCCGATGATCTGGTACTCTCCACATCTATTGTGGCATCTGGTTCGGGTCGCAATGTACCTGCAGAACAGAGTGCCTCCTTGTCTCTTCCCATGTCTGCAACCGATCCAGGTACTTTGGTCAATGAGATTCCGGTGGGTCTTTTCACTATCTGTGAATTTCAACTGAAGCCGTGATTATAGATACCCTGGGCAAGCGCACTGGATCCGCAAACAGTGAGTTCACTTCCAGAGGCCGAAATACGCCGTCAAACGTATGTGCAATCGGAACTCCCATTACCGTGCTAATCAGTCTGTCTAGTATCATAGCAAAAGTCATCACGGAAGAACAACAATATGTGCAAGACTTGGATCTGATTGAGACTGTACTTCCTCTTCTGCATTGATAGAAGATCCCAGTTAACTTCCCCTAGGTATTTATCAGAGAACTTCGCCTTTCGCAGCCCCCTATTATCCGTCTGGATCAATTGGAAGACTTCATCAAGGACGTTTTTGGTAATTTCTTTGAGCTACGACAGCGCAACCGAGAGTTACTGAATGTTATACTCGTGAGACAAAGAGAGCAGGTTCCCATTATTCAACGAATTGGTGACATATTCCTGGGGGCCGCAGCAGAATTTCGCATGGTTTATCCTACCTACATCGGCAATCTTCCCTTTGCTGAAATCCGGATCAAGGAAGAGGCTGAGACTAATGTAAATTTTAAAAGGTTTTTGGAGGTAAATATAGCATCCAAGCCAATCCCTGCTATTCTCATTCCCTACTAGCAAAGCTCTCGACAGGCTGGACGTGCTCTCGATATGAAGTATTTCATATGTAGACCATCGGAACGTCTGCGGGAGTACCCAGTTCTACTTGAAGCCATCTTCAAAGAAACAGCAAAGGGGAATCCGGACGCCGACTTCTTAGTGGAAGCGGAACGGGCTATGCGCAAGTTGAATAACCTTGCTCAGTTGCAAACTTTCCAGTCTTGTATGGGTCGTGGTCCAACCGGGAATTGGGAATGGCATGACCTTGTTCCAAAGGAGGCACGAATGAACATATCAAAACAAGAGGCTTTCCGTCAAGGGTAAGTGTCTATTTCTTTGTATTTTATGGTGCTTATATCCGACCAGAGTGCTATGGGATTTCATCAAAACTGAAATGATCTACGTCAAAGATTTGGAAACCATTGAGACAGTCAGTCCTAATCAGCGTGGTTAAGCGATAACCTTAACCAGTGCATATAGCTTTTTGTGCAACCTTTACGAAAATCGGATATCATTCCCCAAAACAGGCTGCCCACCTTCCTGCAAGACGTGTTCTGCAACTTTGCCGAAGTTTATGGCCATCACCGCCGTATGCTCTACCGTCTTCACGAAATACAGCGAGACGAGCATCCCTTCATCCGGAGTATAAGCGCGACTGTCTTTGACGCTACGCTTAATTGGAGGGATGCCTACCTTGAATACATCCCTAATTATCCAATTGCCGCATTCAGAATAGAGGATGAAAGGGAAAAGAATCCGTCTTTCAAGGCATTTACAGACGTGCGTACAGCAGCTGATTGTATAATATGGAGCTATAGTTACATTATGGCGTAGGACTGCTACCGACACCCAGAGGCACGCAAATTTGATATTCTCTTTTTCATCAACCGTCCCATTCCTCGGCTTCTGCGCTACGAAATTCTACTGAAGAGTATTTGGGAAGCGTCACCTCCGAACCATGAGGATGAGCAAGTAATCCCTCAAGTATTGAAAGTTATCAAGGATCTGGGAAGGGCGACCGAGCCTGGCGTCCTCAGTGCCACCCGAAAGGTTGAATTGTGGAGATACAAGGCAACCCTGCGGTTTGAACCCGGAGAACACTTTGTGGGTCCCGGATGAGATTAAACACAACGTCGCTCTAATTGTTGATCCTGCCTAAGGACATGGACCTATTCGATGACACCCGGACACTTATTCATACTGGAAAACTTTTGCGCCAGCTAGAAAGTGGATTCAATCTAACAGGTGGATGGACTGAACTCTTCGTCCTGCTCTTTGACAAGTACCGTTAGTCTCCGTTCCTTTTTCCCTCGAACCAAAATTTAAGTGCTTTTAGTTGTCATGACGAAAGCCAGGGAAAAAGATGGTGTGACGACATACCATGTGAACCGTCATGTACGTGCTTTGATCGTTACGAAGAGTTTAATATAACGCTTCGTAGCCAATACCGTTGGATTTGCTTAGCTTGTTGAGCTCCACGGACCCCCCTTCACGACGCACTACCAATTTTTTCAGGAGAAGAACCAAGACCATCCTGCCTACTGTGGCGGATCATCTGACAGGTGTGACTAGTAAAGGCGTCAATGAGCCTGTAGACGACAATCGATACGTTTTTCCGCTCCAACTTCATCAAAACGGCCGCACTGGGGGTGTCCTTACATTCTTCACAGAAAGTGCACATGCTAGGATCGAGTGGGAGCTGAAGCTTGAGGAAGCTCTTGGAGTACGATCTGTTGTACAAGAAGTAAACAAGGTTACTGTCACCGGCGTTGTGAATCAGTACTGATCTAGGATCAGGTCTTCGACCTCGAAATACTAAGTGTCGATATCTTTCTTGGACGTTCAACAGCAAGTGACGCATGGGACAAGGAAGGAATGTTCACCGCAACGGTCACGTGCTCAGTACCTTTCAGTTGGTATCTTAATTACGACTACCGTTAAAGTTTTAACTTCTCTGAAGCAACTTCGGATGGCAGAAAGCTAGTGGCCATAGGTTGTACTGAAGGAGTTTGGATTGGCCCAAGAAACAATTCCAAATGTAAAGTGTAGATCCCAGCCTCCTATCCCTACTCACATAACATGCCTAGCAATGAGACAAGTGCTTCATTTAAACCTCGTTACACAATGTGCAATGCTGGAAGACTTCGGTCTATTTCTGGTACTTGCCGAAGGAGTCTGTTTGTCTAATTGATCATTGGACACCACAAGCTGACAACCCTCAGACACTGATTGCATATCCGATTGAATCTCTCGTCCCATCTGATACATCATCGCTAAGAGGGGCCGGTGCCCCACAATTGCTCAACAAGACCAAAAACGTAGAGTTCTTTACCGTAGGAATGATAGGCAGCCGCACACTCGTCGTCAGTATGCGACGAAAAGGGGTACGTACATATCATGGTGCAGAGATGACCTTTCAAATGTGCGCCAGGTGGAAAGTATTTTCCAAGTACACGAGCCTGTGATTGAGAAAATCAATGAAAAAGAGAAGGCTCCAGGAGTCTTTGGCCATTCCGCATTGGGGAATAGTCGAATGGAATGGTTCCGTGTCTACAGAGTAATGCATTCTCGAATGGTCCAGTCAAATCAGCAACTAACCTACATTAGGATTTCTTCTTACCATCAGTGACATTCGATGTTTATTTCCTAAAGGCTAACCTTGGTATCCTTGGTACCACAGGCTTTGAAATTGTGGATATTAACGAGTAAGTACCTGTTTTAGTATTGGTGAATTGCTCATAGAGTGTCTAGCTTTAAGAATGTGACCATACCGCGGCGGGGTAATCAACGCTTAGCACCCTGGAAGGAGCGATTGCGGTCTTGCAAACCGTTGGGCATGTTCCGTTCAAGCGAAGACGACTTCCTACTTTGCTATAATGGTCCGTTCCTTCTTATCTACTGTCTTTAATGCTCACTTTTTTCTTTCTTTCTCGAATACAGAGTTTGGCATGCACGTGGACAGACATGGCGATCCAAGCTCGCAAACTGTGGTAGTGGAGTGGGAAGGAACTGCGCAGAGGGTTGCTTGTCACCCTCCATATGTTCTTCTCTTTGATCCTGGGTTTATAGAAATCCGGCATATCCAAACGGGTCGCCTTGTCCAAATAATACCTGGTCACGACGTTCAGTGCCTATGGGATGGTAGAGGTGGTTCTGCTCCACCATTACCAGAACCAGGAGGTGAAGGTTGGCAAGAAGGGGACGTGCAAGGTGCCCGTGTCCATGCAACGATGAGAGCGGGTAAACCAGGAGCTCGAGGTAGTGTACAGCACATTTTTGAACTCTTACCAACCATCCCTCTCGCCTCAAACGCCAGGGTGTAGCTGAAACCAACCTTGGAGCTGTAAATCATATACCGCACGTTTCCTTTATGGTAGTCAAATTGTGTATCTGTATCCCATTTTTTCAAAGACTTTCTTAGTTCTACATCACTATAGCTGGTTCATAGTGTAATAATACGCAAATAGGCTTTCTTGTCAGTCGAAGCGGCCCATTTCAGCGGAGTTTACCCTATGGTTGATATAACAGCGATGGCCAGCTTCTTTTGATTCCAGCTTCGCATCGTGAGCCAAGCGCCACCGACAAATTCTTGTGGGATTCAGCGGAAAGGCGACAGAATATTAAAATTCCGGCTCGATAGCCATGGATGCTGATGACGAAACACCAGATTTGTCGGGGGAGGTGCAAATCTTGAGCCATCGTTCTGTCTTCGTCGGCCCTTATTCGACCGTTTACCGTGGAAAACTGAAAACGGACAACCAGCTAGTGAGCTACATGACTCCGATTGCAAGCATTGTCTCATGGTTTCATATTTCGTATAGGTAGCCATCAAGGTGTTGAACCCTATTAACGGCATACCTATGAATACAATACAAAGAGTCAGTTAGCTGCTACATTCGATAGATATTACTCATCCACGGTTTTAGAAAGTCAACCGTGAAAGATGGACTTGGAGCCGACTACATCACCCAAATATCCTTCCTCTTTATGGATTTGCTGATGGAGAAGAGCTGTTCGAGCCATTCGGTGCCTTCATCTCTCCAGTGAGCACACTCTTCCACTAGAGTTGCGTGCAAGAAAGCTAAGATATCTGCAGTGGTGTGCGCGTGGTGACATGGCACAGTATCTTCGTGAACACGGTCCTCAAGCTCCGCTAGATGAAAGAATGAATCTAGTACGTCCGTAATTGATCATTCATTCACTTCTCACGCTATCATCAGTGGAAAGGGGTCGTGGCCGGTGTCGAATATCTCCATCGTCATACCCCAACCATTGTTCATGGTGATTTGAAACCCGTAAATGCTTTGTTCAGACTTTTTTTTCCGTACTCATCAGACCTCTCAGGGCAATATCCTCATCAATGACGCGGGCAATGCACAAATCTGTGACTTTGGTCTCGTAAAAATATTCCTCGAACAAGGTAGCACGGGGATGACGACAACGACGGTACATACAGGAACAGAGAGATATCTAGCGTATGAGCTCGTGATGGGAGAAGAGTCCAACCCTACGATGGCCAGTGATATCTATGCAGTGGGCTGCATAGGGTTAGAAGTAAGAAATTATAGTTTGATCCACGAGTTCTCATCATCATCTCTACTTCTAGCTCCTCTTTTTTGAGGTTCCCTATTCAAATAGAGGTCATGGTCTCCGATGGCATTTACTGGACGATATGCGGTCAGGTATACCTCCTGGGTCCTGCCCTGAGGATTTATCAGATGAAGAGCAGGCAGTATGGACCCTTGTGTTAGCGTGTTGGGCTCGTACTCCATCTTCGAGGCCATCTGCCACTTCGCTTTTGGCGAGTTTAGAAAATACCTCGAAGGACGCAAGTATTCTTGGCCCTCAAGGCCCAGAGGACCACATTCAATCAACCATGATGAACCTACAATTGGAAGGTGTTGAAGAAGCAGAGGGTTCTAACCGGTCCATGTCAAATCAACCCCTTGCAGTTACTCACGCGCACAATGGCCAGGGACATGAAGAAATATCCGCCGTCGATTTCAGAAATACCCCTCACTCTCGATCCCAGCAGGAGCTTCCAGTCTACGAGGGCCAGAAAGAAAACCCTCAGACATTGCAAGTCTCCAAAGATCCATCCGAAACAGCCGAAACCACTATCCTCGGCACTGATCAAAAGGTCGAACTGCGGAAATACAGTGCAAACTTGGTTTATAAACCCGGGGAATACACCGTGAGTCCCAGGGAAATTGAGTATCAAACCTAATTATCCCCTTTCCCTCCCCTTCGAAAGGATATGGATCTACTCGATGATACTAGGTCTCTTATTTACAGTGGAAAACTCTTGCGTGAGGTGGAAACAAGACTTGGTCTAACGAGGGGTTGGAGTGAACTCTTCGTCCTGCTGTTCGACAACTACCGTCAGTTTTCATTCTAATTTTTCTTCGTATTCAGACTCAGAAAGACCTCAAGTTGTCATGACGGAGGTCAAGGAGCAAGATGGAGTGGCAAAATACCACATATACCGTTATGTGCGTTCCATCATCATAGTAGAGGCCTTTTCTTGACGCTTAGTAGCCCATCCCTCTCGAATTACTTGGCCTATTGAGCTTCACGGATCCACCTTCGCAGCGTAGACCCAGATCCCAGAGTGTCTTGTCTGCTCCAAGCGATATTTCTACAGGTGTAACTGGTATGGAGACCAAAGAACCTGATAAGAATGACCGATACGCTTTCCCGTTACAATTTCATCAAAATGGTCGTCGCGGAGGTGTCCAGACATTGTTCGCTGAAAGCGCGCAATCTAGACTTGAGTGGAAAGTGAGGCTCGAAGAGGCCATCGCGTTACGATCTTCTGTACAAGCATCGGATAAGGTGATTTCTGCTGCTGGAGTCGTGAATCAATACTAACTATGATAAGATCTTCGAATTCAAGACGCTAAGTATCGACACGTTTATTGCACCGGAGCATGATACGAGGGACGAGGAAGGAATGTTTGCCGCAAAAGTCACGTGCTCAGTACCTTTCAGTTGGTATCTTAGTCACGCGTGCTGTAAAGGTGCTAACGTCTCTCAAGCAACTTCGGATGGTCGAAAGCTGGTGGCCATAGGTTCCACTGAAGGGGTTTGGATTGGTCTACGGAACGACTCTAAATGTGAGACATGGATCTCGATTTCCTACTTCTGCTCACACTACATGCATAGCAATGAGACGGGTGCTGTATGTGAAACATGTTACACAATGTGCAATGCTGGAAGACTCCGGTCTCTTTCTAGTACTCGCCGAAGGGGTATGTTTATTTAATCACCATTAGAGGACATATTTTGACGATCATTAGACACTGTTTGCATATCAGATTGAAGCTCTCGTCCCAACTAGCCCACCATCGCGAGATGTGGCCAGGAACGCACAAAAGGTTAATGGAAACAAAGACATAGAGTTTTTTACTACAGGAATGCTGGGTGGCCGTACACTCATTATATACATGAAACGAAAAGGGGTACGTGTATATCATTGTGCAGAAAACATATTTGAAACGCGCACCAGACGGACAGTGTTTTCCGGGTACTCGAGCCCGTAATTGAAAGAATCAATGAAAAGGAGAAAGCTTCAGGAGGCTTTGGCCGTTTCACATTCGGGAATAGTCGATCGGAATGGTTCCGTATCTACAGAGTAATGCATTCCCGAACGATCCAGCCAAATTAGTCACTAACTTACACTAGGATTTCTTCCTGCCATCAGAGGCGTTTGATATTTATTTCCTAAAGGCTAAACTTGCTATTTTATGTACGACGGGGTTTGAAATCATGGATCTCATGGAGTAAGTACCTTGTTAACATTGGTACATTGCTCATCGGGTGCCTAGCTTTAAGAGTGTAACGATACCACAACGGGATGACCGGCGCTTGGCACCCTGGAAGGATCGTTTGCAGTCTTGCAAACCGTTGGGCATGTTCCGGTCAAGCGAAGATGAGTTCTTACTTTGCTATAATGGTTCGCTCCTTCTTACCTATTGTCGTTTTGGTGCTCACCGTTACTTCTCGCATACAGAGTTTGGCATGTACGTCGATAGACATGGCGATCCACGCTCACAAAACGTAGTGGTGGGGTGGGAAGGAACTGCGCAGAGGGTCGCCTGCCACCCTCCATATATCGTTCTCTTTGATCCTCGGTTTATCGAAATCCGGCTTATTCAAACGGGTCGCCTTGTCCAGATAATACCTGGAGACGACGTTCGGTGTCTATGGGATGGTAGAGGTGGTGGCGGATCTGTTCCAATGATACCACCACCAGGACCCGATGGTTGGGAGAAAGGAGGCACACAGCATGCCCGTATCCATGCAATGATGAGGGCAGAAGAACCGGGAAGGAACATGCATGGTGTGCAGCACGTTTTTGAACTCTCCTCAATCTAGCCGCCACCTCTGTCTCCTTCAACACCAAGGTGTAACTGAAACCGTCCTTGAGGCCACAAATCATCTACTGCTTGCATACTTTATGATAGTCAAACTGTGTATCTGTATCCCATTTTATCAAAGATTTGCTTATTTCTGCATTATTATAACTGGTTCACAATGTAATACTAGGCAAATAGAGCCACTCGAGGTCGCCCACTTCAGCGGAGTTTACGCCCTTAGAAGCGACCGCCTCCGACGATTCAGTGTTGACGCCAACAGGGACGCGCTTACTCTCCCACTAAGTGGATAATAATGTCCAAAGTAAAGGTTATAGCGCGTATCCGACCATTTCTCCCTGCCGAGGTGGTGGACGATTTCGTCACATCGGATGGTTCCGCTATTTCTCTCAGAGATTCACGAAACTCTGCCCAGAGGCTGATATACAAGTAAGCACTGTGCTTTCATCCTTCTATCGTCGAACAAGTCGTCCCAACCGGGTATTGACTTAGAGCGTAGCGAGTTTTCGGCGTGCTACGATTTTACATTAGGCGGTCTGAATAAGCCAGAAGAACTGTTCAATGTGGAAATAGCGCCGGTTTTGAACGGTGTCTATACAGGAAAGGTAGGGTAGTGCGCATAGGCGGTATCTTACGCTAATTTGCTTCCCTAGACTCTTGCTGTTTTATGCTACGGTGTCACCAGCTCAGGAAAGACTACGACCATGCAGGGTAGTGAACAGGTTCCTGGGATCGTGGCGCAGTCAATCGAGGTAACTACTTGTCAAATTGAGCCAGGAGTCGAGGTAACTGACGTCCGCATCTGAATCTAGACACTACTGCGTGGCCCTTCACAAGCAATACACATTGCCAAAGGGGAATATAGATACAGCATGCAATACCTGGAAATCTACTGCGACGACTGCTACGATCTTCTTGCTCACGAAGGGACGGTATGCCAGCCAACATTTCACTTTGTTGCCACTGAAGTCACCTTATCTAGTCGACCAAACTTTCCATCAGGGAAAACAAAGATGGGCGCGTCAGTGTGGCCAATCTATCATCGCATCAATTTTCCACTATGAAGGAGTTTGAAAAGCTTGTAAAGTGATTCAGTTTTTTCTTCTACAAGGGATGATCTTCTGATACCAACCAAGCAAAGCGACTAAATCTCGTAAGACGGCGGCCACTACCTCCAATCGCTCTTCGTCCCGCTCCCATGCAATCCTCAGTATTACAGTGTTCCAAGCACCTCCCGAATCTCTCTCCTTCACACATCTTCCGCGTATGCTTGGGCGAGTCGAATTCGTGGACCTCGCAGGATCAGAACGCAACACCTCTTCCACAACAAGCTTCGGTCCAGCTCCGAAGATACGCATGACTGAATCAGTATCTATCAACAAAAGCTTGACGGCCCTAAGTAGGGTTGTCATGTCTCTAAACGATAACTCGGTACGCCCTCTGGACGTGCCATTTCAAGCATCTCATGCCTTCGTACTCTTGGATTTAGAGTGTCATTCCATATAGGGATAGCTCTCTTACGAGAGTCTTGAAGGACGCACTGGGTGGAAAGTCAATTACGATATTGATATGCAATATCGCTCCAGGTGCCAAATGGTTGTCCCATACTCGCGCCACCATAGAGTACGTAGGACTTTCACCTTTATTTTAATAGCTGATTCTTCCTTCTAAGGTTTGCGACCAAGGCGAAAACGATCAAGTCGGTGCCAAAACCTCTCAATACTGGTACGTTTCAAATGGCAGACGTTGGGCATGATTTAACTCTAGTATAGAAGAATCCAAAAAACGAGTAGAAGAGAGAAGGCATGTGGACGCTGAGGTACTATTACTTCCAGTGCTATCCACTTTCACTTACCGTTACCTAGTTTAATTTGGCTGTCGAAGCCGAGGTTGCTCGTCGTTTAGCAGCAATGGCAGCCCTCCCGCCTCCAGCACAGACGGTCCCTCAAGAAGAAACTGCTCCTCCACTGCAACCTGTTCAGGATACGCCACAGACCACAGCTAGCATTCCAGCTAGGCCAGTATCCCCACCTGCACCAATCGAAGAACCATTTGATGCGGCCGCAGCCATCCAGGATGACGTATATAACGGCAATGGTGATGCCCCATATTACGTCGATGATGATGGCCCAGTGCCTTTGGATGAAGGTCCACAGGTGCAGATGGAGGCAGCAGGATTGCCCGAATTAAATAAAGATCAAGGAAGGGTCAAAGTTTTGGAACCCGAGCCAGAGGAACAGCCGATCAAACGGCCATCACGCACCAAGAAAGCCCGTCCTCCTTCCTCTCAGCTGCCTCCGGAGCCCTCTACTTCTTCGAGCGCGAAAGCAACCCTTAGTGACATTCGGGAGGATAGTAAAGGACGTGAGACTGAAGAATCCAGGGAACGATATCGTCGAAAGTTGAACAAGGGGCTCAAGCAAAAGCACGAAGAGTATAGTAATAGGTCTGTACATAACTATGGATGCGAGGAAGTAGCTGATCCACTTCTTTATCATCGATAGTGGATTACCGGTCGACCGGTGGAAGTACGCCAAGGCTTGCGTCGTGGCCGGAAAGCTCGCTCTAGATGAGAAGGACGATAAGGAATTGGCTATCAGCATGTTTGAGAAGGCCATTAGCTGGTATCCGGAGAATGAACGTCTACTGGAAGAGTGAGTGGCACCCGTCTCTGAATACCACGAGACTCAACCACCTCTATAGAACCCTAAAGTTGAAGAAGGCCCTCCGAGACGAGCGTGGAGACACCACAAACTCTGGGCTCTTTTCTGCGACCTCGGAACGCACACCAGCCAACACTACTAGGACGCCAAATCCGTTGAGTTCCTTCAGAAATGGCAACTCGGGAGAGGACAAGGGCAAACGCCGACAAATGTTTCAATTCGATGTCGCTAGGGAAGAAGCCTTACAGTCTAAACCGAAAGATGTAGACGAGGAATCTCCAAAGAAGAAAAAGTCGTCCAAGACAAGCACGCGCAGTGGTAATAGGGGAGCAAAAGAAGATAATGGAAAAGCGAAAAAGAAAGGAAAGGGGAGAGCAGTAATCACTGCTGCTGCCGCTGCTTTTGCTGACTCTGAAGAAGAGATCGCCGACGACGACTCGCTTGCTTCGGAGGTGGAGGTGGAGAAGAGCTTGGAGGTAGCACAGCCCGACATTGTTTCCTCTCCTTCTCCAATAAAGAAGAAGTCCAATAGGAAAGGGAAAGGGCGGAAGAGAAAGTCTGGAGAGAGTGACGAGGACTACGATGATCGAGATCGGAAGGAGCACAAGGTGCCGAAGGAATCCCCTCCCAAGCGCAGAAGGATCATCTTCTAGTTACAGGTACCTTTTTACTTTCGAAAAATGTAATATACTGCTGCCCGTTGGGCAATAGGTTGAGGCATATTGAACTTAGATGCCTTTCAATTGTTGATGATCGACTTGCCTATTGTTCAGAAGTGAGTTGTTCGTTTCACACTCAAGAATCCACCTCGACCAGACTACGGTTACAAGATAATTCTTTCACTGGCAAGTGTACATACATTGGCAGCGCAGCAAGAAGTTGGACTGGTATATTGCGATCAGTTATCTCGACAAATGACCCACCCACGCGGCGCATAGGAGAACATTTTTTTTCTAGAAATTAAATCTCTATCCAGCTCTCGTGAATTGGCAAGGGTTGATTTGCACGGCAGTGTTCTCCATGAGCCTTGCAAATCATGGTATCATTGCTGATTAATACGTCGCTTGTTGATACCCATTGATCCTCTTCTGGTTTTCCGCAACGCACGCGATGAAGTGTGACACTCTCATATGTCGGTTTGTGGAATATTGAAAGGCGAGGATTGTGAAGCTGGCGTCGGTAGTGAAATATTTCCAGGCCCTCATTCACAAGATATTCTGCAAGCGTGGTGAGGTCAGCGAGAGGTGTCGTCTCGCTAAACCCAGTGCTGGATAAATGGAGAATGAAGATTCGGAGCCGGATTAAATGTGGAATGAAAACTGTGAGAAATTAACTGAGGCGATAGACTAATACTTTCTGAGGGGGATTGCGTGGTACCTGGAGACCACTGAGAGGTTACTCATCCCAGGTAAAACAAACATACCATCTCATCCAGATCTACCAGAAATTGTAAACCCAGCTTGAGCTCCTCCAGTGCACTGAATGTGGATATTGCATCCCCAAGCTCTTGACTGGGCAGGAAACCTTGTACATATAGCCTCTGAAGACGCGGACTTTTTGCCTTGACGTTGAGTAAAGCATGCTCGGAATTCTTCTGGTGTTCAAGTTTCTCGGGACTAGGTTCCCCAGGAGGTCCAATAAGGCGAAGATGTTTAAGTGAGTGATTTCCGAGTAAACATTCTATCCCCTCCCCTTCAAGGGCCTTCAGATTGGGAAAGCAGGAGGAAGGGAGCATCTCGAGAACTTCAGAGAAATCATATGGCTGCCAGTCGAAAGACCGAATTGTTTTGTGGGTATGGAGGAGAAAGCGCGTAATAGAGTCCGAAATCGCGCCGACGAGAGGCTTCACGTCACTAAAAAGAAAAAGACGCGTAATCGAAAGACTCTGCAAGCTGGGAAAATCAGGGAGTATTGTGGAGGCTGAAATCGCGTCGTAGAGAAGTGAAAGAGGCACTCGTAATGAGTGCAGAGATTGTGAATGCGTGAGGAGGATAGATGAAGTCAGCGCACAGCGCCGGGCACCGATGGAAGGAGAGTTTAATCCCTGAATGGGTTCCAACTTGGACCATTCATTGATCTCTAGCGCCTGGAGTGCATGACGCTGTCCGCGCTGTACACTGGCCTCTCTACAGGGTGCGACACAGCAAGTAATGGTGGTACTGATAAGAAATCTAAGAGATGAATGCGACAAAAGTGCTCGATGGAGGTGCCCAAACATGAAAGGCGCGTTGTACGAGAGGCGACGGAGAATAATCATACAAGGCAGGGCACGAGCCAGTTCATCCATCATCCTCCAAAAAATGAGGTCTATTTCACGGGTATGAGGCATTTCATCCCAAGGCCTAGTACTGCAGAAACTAATCTGCAGCTCTTGGACAAACGAAGAGAAACGAGAGGATCCGCAGATGAGCCTGGTTTTATTGATAAAGGGCTTGAAATCAACGAATAGTTTCTCTGTTGAAAAAGCTGTCAACCCGGACTGGTATCGAAGTATTATTTTTTGGAACAATCGACGTTGTGCAATTTCGCGTAAGTGGCCGCAAGCGAGTGAGATAGACGCAAGAGTCTCTTTGTCGAAGTCTTGACGTGTAATGAGATGGTGGAAGACTTCCAACGGAAGCTTTACCCATCGCCACTTTTCATTGGTGGCCATTGACATGGTTGACAGCAAGACCTCACATGCCATCCACAAAGACGCCATTGGAAGGAGATATGGTTTTCGATAACAACCTTTGTCATTATTAATCAACATTCTGTGGTGTCTACATACATAAACAAGAAGGGCACAAGTGCAGGGCCAACTTGGATTTATAAGGTCATCCAACCCTCATAAAGGAGGCGGCCCAGCGGTCTATTCATACAACAGTCGTTTTTATGTACGGAACAGATGAATGATTCGTCCTCGATCGTTTTATCGTGCAAAGCTGCCCATACCTTACGACCGGAGCGCTCGCGGTGGCGGCGTAATTCTATGCGCTCCAGCTTCCTCGTGCCAGGATGTAACAGGTTTGACCCATCGTTTAAGGCTATCTTGTAGTTGAATGTGCGAAGAGACTCGCTTCGAAGCTGGGACACTGTAGAGACAACATCGCCGACAAGGGTTGGTTCGTTGAAGCCTGGACCCCAGATCTCAACTGAGAGGGTATGGAGACAAGGCATACACGGGACACATCGTTCCATCATGAGATAAACTACGGACAGAGCAAGGGAGGAGGGCGAGCCACGATGAAGCTGGAAATAGAGTTGATTATATAGTTGCGCTTTAAATGACTAGGTACTCACCCGCAGCATCGCCTTAATATCAAGATCAGGTGAAGATTCCAGAATAAGGAAAGCTTTGTATGTGAAAACTCTTAGGGATATAAACCCAGAAAGAGCGGGCGTGTAGTCCAAACTCAAGGTGGAATCTTGCAAATACAGTGTCTCGAGGTCAGGACTCGTCAACTGGCAGTCGTATAAAGCCCTTTTGGTGTCCATCTCCTCTCTAGTTTCATTCCTATTGAAGCAAATTATGCCCAGGCGCCTCAAAGGGTGCTTTGCCAAGAGGCATTCAATTTTCTGGCCCTCCAATGTTTCTAGATAGGGAAAGCAAGACTGCGGAAGTCTTTCCAAAATGTTGATAGATATTTCGGCGACCCAGTGAAAGAACACAATGGTCTCATGCACATGGAGTAGAAATTGTTCCACTTTATCCGCGATAAGACTGTGAGAAGGAGTCGTGTTTAGCTGAGCGGACAACCATGTGATTGATAAACTATGAAGTTGGGGAAATTCTGGTAACGAGGGGACCGAGGAGACGGCGTCGAAGAGGAGCAGCACGGACACTCTGAGACGGCGCAGGGGGAGCGAGTGGGTGACGAGAATGTTCGAAGTCAGGGCACATCGTCGAACGCCAATAGCGATATTAGTCAAGCCTTGGATCGACTCGCCAGGTGACCACTCCAGAATTTCTAACTCTTGCAATGTATGGCGCAGGTCACGTTGAACGCTCGCTTCAAGACATGGCTTTTCGCAGGATGTTAGTGGAGTAATAAGCAAGGTCTTGAGTGATGAATGGTGGAGGATAGCCTGATGCATCGCGCCAAAAAGCAACGGTGCCCTGTACCAAAGGCGACGAAGGGCAATCATGCTGGGGAGGGCCCTCGCTACTTCCTTGATTGCTCTGAAAAAGTGTTTGTCGGTTCGCTTTGTATGAGGCAAGTCCCAAGGTTTTGCATTGCAAAAAATGATTTGTAGATCTTGGATATATTTGCATAAGCGAGTCGATGAGCAGATGTTATGAACGTTCGCCGTGAAATTTTCAAAGTGACGTATAGAGTCATACAAATGCAGGCCCAGAAAAGGGGATTGATAGTGAAAAACGACCTGTTGGAAAAGTTTTCTTTGAGCCACTTCACGCAGCTGGTGGGAAACAAGAGAAAGGGATGCAAGGGTAGCCTTGTCATCGATGTGCGATGCAAGATGGTAATATATCTCCAATGGAAGGGCTTCTACTGCCTCTCCCATCGTTGTGGTAGAAATTAAGATGCCAACCTTGTTTGTGGTGCGTGCGCGTGCCACTGGCGTGCCTCTCGTGGTCCTCGCGGCTCGTGGCTGGCCACGCCCCCACCCCATTACACCATGACAAAGGTACCTTTTATTGAGAATAAAGATCGATCTGGTGGTGCAACAATAAGTACAATCATCAGTCGATGAGGGTTAGAGTATAGTAACCTCAGTGGATAAACCATATTTTTCTTGGTTTGTGATCGATACATGACAGCGGTGCGTGCATTGGTTTTTCTGTAAGGTGTGGGTAGCTAGGAGTGAGGAGAGATGAGGAATGGCGTGACAGAATAGGAAGAGAAAGTAGACAGTGCTACATTTATATGTTCGTCGCGTATGGGATGGAAAAACATCATGGAACTGGTCATGTAAGCTCTCAGTGGTCTTGCTACCTGATTGTTGCGTGAGTAGTGGTATGGGTAATATATAAAATTACGTACGTGACATCAATGGTATAATATCAACGAGGACCCTAGTAGATCATTTGAGAGTAAGATCCTACACGTACACCCGGACTCATAGGAAAGACGATATGGTCTTCGATAAAGCCTTTATCCTTATGATTCACATATCTAATGCTTGTATTTAGAGTAAAAAGCATACAAATACAGCACTAGTTTCGGTTTACAAGTTCATCCAACTATGATAGACAGGCAGGGGTCTATCACCTTCTGTTGTCTTATCATGCAGAGGAATCCACTCCCTGTTACCGGAGCGTTGGCGGCGAAGCTCAATGCATTCAAACGCTAGCGTGCCAGGCTGGGGTTCATAGCCACCCTCTTCCAACGCTATCTTGTATATGAAAGAGCGAAGAGAGTTGCTTTGAATCCTGGACACGGTGTAAATAACAGAGCTGACAGTAGTTGGTTCGTTAAAGCCTGTATCCCAGATCTCAACCAAGACGGTATGAAGACGGGGCATATATGGGACACATTGACCCAGAAGATCACCAATTATACCCAAAGTAATGATGAGGATCGAGCAACGTTCGACCTGGATACGCCATGACTATATACTTGAAGGAGCCAAACTTACCTCCAGCTCTCCAAGATCGATTATAGAGTTCAGAGGAAATGAAGCTTTGTAGATGAATATTTGCAAGTATTTGAACTCGGAAACAGCTGCTGTATATGCTACAGTATGCACTGTCACTTGCAAGAGCAGCACCGGGAGCTTGGGACTCATCGAATTGCAGTCGTATAAAGCTTGAAGCGATTGTGGTTGTCTCTCGCTCTCGTCATCGGGGAAAACCAGACACAACCGCTTCAAAGGGTGCTTCGACAAGAGGCACTCGATTTCTTCGCCTTCTAAAATTTCCAGATTTGGGAAACATGGCTGCGAAAGTCCTTCTAGAACCTTTACGGGAAGTTCGGCACTCCAGTCAAAGAATACAAGTGTTTCGTGCACATGAAGCAAAAACTGTTCCACCTTATCCGCAATATGACTATGAAGGCGACTCATATTGAGGAAACATGATAATGGCATAATCGAGAGAGCACGAAGGTGAGGGAATTCTGGCAGTGATGGGACGGCCGAAACGGCATCGAAGAGGAGTAGCACGGGCACTCTCAGATGGCTCAAGGACAGCGAGTGTGTGAGAAGCATGTTTGACGTCAATGCACATCTTCTAGCACCGATTGAGGGGCTGGTCAAGCCATGGATGGATTCAATGGGGGACCATTCCAAGATTTCCAATTTCTTCAATGCATGGTCTAGGTCACGCTGGACACTCGCTTCGAAACATCCTCCTCGCAAGATGTTAATGGAGTAATCAATAAAGTCGTGAGGGACGGATGATGGAGGATAGCTTGGTGCATTCCGCCAAAGAGCAATGGTGCCCTGTACGAAAGGCGACGAAGAGCGATCATACTTGGCAATGTTCTTGCCATCTCTTCTATTGCTCTACAGAAGTATTTGTCGGTTCGTTTGCTATGAGGTAACATCCAGGGCAATGTATTGCAAAAAGTGATTTGTAGCTCTTGAATGTAGTTGCATAGATGAGTCGAGGAGCAGAATCCATGAACCTTTGCATTGTACTGTTCCAAATCTACATGGACACGGTATGGTGTACGCGGGGTAAGAGGGGATGGGTAGTGGAAAACGACCTTTTTGAAAAGTTGTTTTTGGGCAAGTTCCCGCAGTTGGCTGGAAACGAGACTGAAAGTTGCAAGCGTAGTTTTCTCAAGATAAATTTGTGACACGAGGTGGTAGTATATCTCTGAAGGAAAGGCGGTGGTCGCCTCTGCCATGGTTGTGGCGAATTTTGAGTTCTGATTGTGCCAGCCAAGCTCGCCGCAAATGTTCATTCCAGAGAGGCTAAGCACGCTTTTAATTAATATAAAAAGGCATTGAAAAATGTGGATGTTGTTATATTTATATCTTTGTGACGAACGGCATGAAAAGGTTTCGGAGAACTCACTCACTCGGTGACCTTGCAGGCTCGTTACCACGCAAATAGTGATACGGATAATAGTGAATAAAACGTAAGTTACACCAGTGTACAATACCACTGGAGACAGAGATTGACTCATTGATCATCGAGGCAACTAGAAAGACCCCTTGAAGAGGTAATATGATTTCGACATTAGTATTCAATTTGAATCACTATATACACGCAGAGTCCAAGAAGCATGCAAATGCAGTACCCAACGGGTTTACAAGGTCATCCAACTCTGA
This sequence comes from Serendipita vermifera MAFF 305830, assembly GCA_000827415.1. Lineage (NCBI taxonomy): Eukaryota > Fungi > Basidiomycota > Agaricomycetes > Sebacinales > Serendipitaceae > Serendipita > Serendipita vermifera. Next base: position 88,953 of record KN824372.1, read on the forward strand.
TAGACGGGCCGAGGTCTATTCATATAGCATTCCTCATTGTGTATGGGGCAACCAAAATATCCATTTTCGATTGTCTTATCCCGCAAAGCAACCCACTCCCTGTCACCAGAGCATTGGCGGCAAAGCTCAATGCATTCAAACACCGATTTGTCATGGTAATTATCGTCTTCTATCGCCATCCTGTATACGAAAGAGCGAAGCGAGTTGCTTTGAATCCTGGAAACCGTGGAAATGACAGAGCCGACGGGAGTTGAGTCGCTAGAGCTCATACTCCAGAGCTCAACTGAGACAGTATGGAGAAGGGGCATGTTCTGGATGCATATCTCTAGAAACTTGCCAATTATGCTTAAGATAATGAGAGGGGTCGAGCGAGATTCGACCTAGAGATATTGTTTATTGCATGACTACATCTTGAACGAGCGAAACTCACCGCCAACTCTTTGAGGTTGACCTCAGAGATCACAGGAAGTCCGGCTCTGTAGATAAAGGTTCTCAAGGAAGCGAACTCGGAAATAGCCGGCGTATAATCCAAAGTGTGTATTACTGATTGCAAAAGCAGTGTCTCGAGGTTCGGACTCGTCGACTTGCACTCGTATAAAGCTTGTAACGATTTCAAATTCATCTCGCTGTTGTCGTTGGGGATGACTAGACACAGGCGCCTCAGAGGGTGATTCGGCAAGAGACATTCGATTTCTTCGCCTTCCAACGTGTCCAAATTGGGAAAGCATGATGGTGGAAGCCTTTCCAAAATCTGTAAAGAAATCTCGGGACTCCAGTCAAAGAACTCAATCGTCTCGTGGACATGGAGCAGGAACTGTTCGACTCGATCCGCGGCGAGAGCGTGGAAATGGCTCGTGCTTGAAGAACGCGGAGATGACATGATTGACAGACCACGAAGGTGAGGGAATTCTGGTAACGACAAGACGGCTGAAACGGCATCAAAGAGGAGCAACACGGGTACTCTGAGAAGGTATAGAGAAGACGAATGGGTGAGCAGAATGTTTGATGTCAAAGCGCATCGCCTAGCCCCGATCACAGGGCTGCCCAAGCCGTCTATAGAGTCCTCGGAGGACCATTCCAAGATTTCCAGTTCTTGCAATGCGTGACCTGGGTCATGCTTCTGGCTCGCCTCGAGACATGGTTTCTCGCAAAATGTAAATGGGGTAATTAGCAAGGTCTTAAGAGACGGATGATGGAGGATAGCTTGATGCATCGCGCCAAAAAGCAACGGGGCCCTGTATAAAAGGCGGCGAAGAGCGATCATTCTGGGTAGTGCTATTACGACTTCTTCCATTGCTTGACAAAAGGAAACGTCGGTTTTTTTGTTATGAGGTAACACCCAGGGCGGTTTATTGCAAAACGTGATCTGTAGCTCTTGAATGTATTTGAACAGATGAGTCGAGGAACAGATGCCATGAACCTTTGCTTTGTACGGTCCCTGGTTTACTATTAGAAAGCTACGGGGTGCTGTAGGGTGACTAAGAGCGGATGCATAGTGGAAAACAACCTTTTTGAAAAGTTGTTGCTGGGCAAGGTCGCACAGTTGGCTGGAAACGAGACTAAGAGTTACGAGAGTAGTCTTCTCAAGATGAATTTGTGACACGAGGTGGTAGTATATCTCTAAAGGAAAGACACTGGCTGCCGCCGCCATGGTTGTGGTAGACTTTGAGTTATGATTCCCCGCAAACATCAGTCCAAAGAGGCTAGGCACGCTTTTGATTGATAGGAAAAGCATGGAAAGGATTAGGTCCTCTTAAATTTATACCTTTATGACGAACGGCATGAAAAGCTCTTGGAGACCTCACTCGCTCACTCGGTGACCTTGCAGTCATTTAGTCACAAAAGTCACAAAAGCCATATAAGGGCCATAAGGCAACCTGTAAGGGGCCCCAAGGCAAAAGTGCCATACAAGGTCGCCGTACAAGGCGCCGTGTAAGGCGCATACTCGAACGACCAAGTACACTCATTTTTGTCTTGTAAGGTTGCCTTGTAAGGGCTTTGAAACCTTCTAAGAGACCTTAGGTAGCTGTTCCCAAGCACCTTGTAGGGTACTCAGAAACCTTATAAGGATACCCCAAGGGCCTTATAACTCGTCTAATAAGGATCTCGAGCACCCCGGTACGATCCCTAGAAATCCTGTAGAAATTCATATATCGCTGCCCAGCACGTAATAAATGGAAAGAACGTTGTATTATCGTCTAGTAATGTCAAGAAAAGAGTTGTAAAAAGAGGAGCGACTCGCTCGGCTTCGCCCTGTGGAATCGTGCTGGGCCAAAAGATGAGCCAACAGTAGGCGAGAATCATCGGAATACTCACATTTAGCACCCCCAAGCATTCTAGCCCTACCCCTCGGTGTTTCCTCCGCTCTTTCCACCACGAGCTGCACCGCGAGCTGCACCGCGACCGCGACCACGACCTCGACCTCGACCTCGGGTGGCACCTTCAGAAGGATCGGCTGTACCAATCTCCCCATCCTCGTCCGGATCCAGTATCTGCTTGGTCGGGCGTTTCCTCTTCTCCTTGGGTGCTTCAGCCGTATTGGGGGGATCCTCAGTGCCGCCCTCATTGTCCTCATCCGCATCCAGCATCTGCGTAACCTTCCGCTTCCGCGTCTTCTTCTCCACTACTGTCGCTCCAACCGTGGACTCCAGCGCAGCACCAGCGAGCAGTTCCAAGCGTTCGGGCGGTATGGGCTGGCTCCTCTCCTCATCCGGGTTGACTATCTTTGGAGGGAGTCGAGTGCGTGGATGATATTCGGTTTTAATGTAAGAAGGCTTTGGTGGTGTATCTGGTGGTGCGTTCGAGTCACCCGTATTGAAAAAGACATGTTCCAACTCACCAGCTTGTTCTTGTCCAGGTACCGGTACAATTGGGCCACCGTTGGGACCAATATCAGGTGGGGCTCCCAAATCAACGTCTTTCTCTCCATCCCCTGTACCGCCCGGCTCAATGTCCATGGGCGCGTCTTCTATTGCCCATGGGTCGTTGTTTTGATCCTCTACAGTAAGTTAGTCAGGAAACGATTGAAATTGATGATTACTTACCATCCATCGACATTAAGGCTGAATAGTTGGCTCTTTCTGCGTTTAGTTCTTCCTGACGAACTCTTTGACGATATGCTGAAGGTTGGTCAGGCTCTGTCCATGCTGGGTACTAATAAGACGACAGACCCTGCTGCTCTTGACGTCTTTTATCCATTGTACGTGCTTCATCTTCAAGACGCAATATTCTTGCCTGGCAGGCTTTGACGTGCTTCGTATGGCCACCAGCGGCTAACTTGCACCATCTCTGGCAGATAGGACACTGTTCCATACCGGCAGACATCGTTGGATCCTTGTATTAAAGTAGAGAATCAAGGTAAATGGCCGTTTTCCATAGGCAGACAGTTGGAGTCGAATCACAAACGAGTGGCAATGGAAGGGTCGAAGATGCGCGCCGCGACTCTCTTACATAAAATATCATATTAATTTGTTCTAATAGTGCGTTTCGACTTGATACTATGTACAATATGTGAAAACGAGAAAATTCAGCTAAGTCCAAACGTATATGGGCGAAAGGCTCGCAGAGCCTTGAGCGGGCTGCAGAGAAGCGGCAGGGGACGTAGCGCCGCAGCTCTTTTGTATTTAGTTCCTAGACTAGCCATTGTACACTTTAGACCTTACACCCTGCTCGCTCTGACGGACGGAGCCACCTCCGCTCCTTCGACCCTACCACCACCAGCCACTCTGGCTTCAGCATCGCACTTCGCCAGGCGCTATTTTGGCGCGCTATTTCTTTGTCCCACCCACCCTAACCCTGATGTTGGTATCCTCGACGGCACGCAGACTTCGGACGGAGCGCTCCCACCATCCCGCCCATACCGCTCCCACCCATACCGCTCCCACCCAGCCTGCCTGCCGCCTCATGCCCCCCCCGCACTCGAGGACAAACATCGATAGCTTAGCCTCCTTAAATAGCGTCGCTTCTCTCGCTAACAAGCGAAGCTCCCGAAGCTCGGCGCAGC
>KN824373.1:5245-22690 GCA_000827415.1 Serendipita vermifera MAFF 305830
TGTAGAGGTGGTCCCTAAGAGGTCCTGAGACGTTCGTAGGGGAGGTAGGAAGGGAGAGGAGGAGAGAGAGGGGAGGATGAAGGAAATTGGGGGGTTGGAAATGAGTGGGAGGAAGTTTCTAGAGGCCCAGGTGACCGCTACCTAAGTTCAGAGAGAGGAAGAGGAAGAAAAGACTGTGAATTGGGACTGGGGAACTAACTAATTGATTTTCTATGGTGTCTAGCTAAGATACATGGGGGTTTTTATAGGAAACCATGCTAGCTAGGGAGTGAAACATGTTATAGGATGAATGAATGCATGACTGCGCAGTGTTGGGGCACAGCAGCGGAGGTTTAGAGGGAAAGAATGATGGGAGAAGGGGGTAGAAGGAATGGGGCGAAATTTTGGAGAGATCTATCACAGAGGGGTGTGAAGGATATCAAAAGAAGCGGAAGAGGAAGTAGAAAGTGATGGAAACATAATGGAAGAGCTGCGGTTTGATGCCACGGCTGTGGGAGGTAAATGAGGAGGGAGGTGATGAAACAGTGGAAGTTGATGTAACCAGGGGGCGAAAGGATGTAAAACTGATCTTGAGGGTGTGTGAGAGTATTCCAGAAAGATCCATGAGGTGTCTGCGCCATTTGGGAGGCCTGGAGGCGGAGGGAATGGGGGACCTGGTTGGAATGTTCTGGAATATGAACTTTCCTGGGTCTGGGGGTGCGCGGAGGGAAAGGAAATGTAAGTAGAAATGAATATAGTGGAGTTTCGGCAAGAAATGAAGGGTTTAGAATGATCAGTTAGGGAGATAGGGGAACAGGTGGGGGAAAGTGGTACTGGGTGAAGGAGGACAGGTATGGGGGCGGAGGAAAAGGAATTGTGGGCGAAATGAGGATAGAAAATGATGTGGAAAGGAAGTGGGGGTTTAGGTGCGGTGGTTGGAAGATAGAGGGAAGGCTGGCTGAAGCCAGCCTTCCTGAGGAGTCGGCATAAATGAATAAAATAGGGGATTTGGGCTCTAGAAGGGGTTGAGGGCAGTACACCCCCCCACGACTCAAATTCGAGCGTCCCCGCTCGACACACGCACTTGGGGTAGAGAGGCTGGCAGCCTTTCCAGAATGTTCGAAAGATGGGCGCTTCCGAGTGTAGTAGGGGCGATGCGGGTGATGTAAGTGATCATCAGGAAGCTCAATAATGCGTAGCAGTTGTTTCCGTTGAATCAGCGGGTCTAGAAGCCGGGAGAAGGGGGAACCAGGGGCAGGGGCTGCAGGCAGTGTACTGCGGACGGAGGGTCGAGATATCGACGCGAAACAGTTGGGAATATCGCGGATAGTAAAGGAAAGATGTTTCGAGGTGTCTGGGACGTTTCTCCAGGCGAGAAAGCGTCCAGAGAGAGGTCTTGAAGGAGCGGCTGGCGCCTTTTTGTGGCGGAATAGTGGAAATAGACGTTTGTGAAGTTTCAGAGTGTTCGTAAGACGTGCCACATTGGCCTTCCGGCGCTGTTTCGCGCACCGGGCTCATAGCAGTTGCGATTCTAGGCCTGGAACAGCTTCCCAGGGCTTTGACGAAGGCCTGCGCGACCTCAGGGTTCAATTTTTCGAAGCCAATTGCTTTGAAGGTGATCTGGAGGGACGCGCAAGTCGTTCCCAGCGCCGCCTAGCCGTTCGTAGGACGCGCACAGGGCTTTACAGCGTTCTCAGCTATGCCTACGAGGCCGCATACCTCTTAAGATCGCTGGAGAGTCGCTGGGAGACCTTCCCTAACTTCGAGACGAGGATTCAGCCGTCGATCTCAAAGCTTTACCACAAGTTTTAGAGTAGAAACGAATGATTAACAAGTTGTAGTAGAGTACAAGTCACTACTGGGGGCGAAAAGGAGTGTGGGAGCCAAAATTGGCTGATGTGGTAGGGGGGTAAGGAGTGGATGCCGAGTCAAATCGGCGTGGAGGGAAAACTATGGCGGTACGCGTGAACAAAAGGAACGGTCAACAAGCGGTAAATAAACGACGGAAACGCGATCAAGGTCAAAACGAGCGCAAGACAGACGCGACGAAAGGAGTGGACGCCGTATCGACGACGAGGAGGGCATATGAAAGGACGAAGCGACGCTAGAGCTCGCGCGACCGCCGAGATGCAAAGACGAGAAAAGAAAACGAATGGATGCCGAGTCGTCGACAAAGAGAGGGTCTGGGAAGACTGAACGACGTTAAGCAGTATGCTTATTCGCGGAGGAGATGGCATGTGATAGGGAGGCGCGGGGTGCAATGGATGAGCTCGAAGCGATGAAACTTCTGGAGGAAGGTCTCAGCGAGGAGGGATACGTTATACGGGCAGACAGAGCCGAATACGTGCTGGATGCCACAAGTAAGGCACGCCTTATACCTCGTGCGAGCGTCGATAATAGCGGGGTGCATCTTCCCGAAGAGCGCGAGGGAACCTGGATAGACAAGTTTCCAGTATTGGGGCTCGATCGGCGGTACCATGATGCCGGATGGGACGAAATAGCCCTTTCCACTTTGGCCATAGCTTCGCATGTGATACGACGTCGCGATGTCTTTCCGCTGGTTTCGGTGCTCCTTATCGCATTCGGATTGCGATTCAGTGTGAAGACCAGCACAGGCGATGCAGACCTCGAGAGCGATGCGGGCAATGATAACCATGTGCGGGGGGTGCTCGCCGAACCAGGTTCCAGGGAGCGCCTGGAACCAATATTTGGCAATAGCGAACGCGTCATTGAGGAGATTAGAGGGAAAGGGAGGGAGAGGCTCCGTCACGGCTCCTATAATGAGTCGGAGATACGTCGACGCGTGTTGGGCCTGCAGGGCCCTGGCTTGCGAAAAGGTCTCGTTGTGATGATAGCCGTCAATGCGATTAATCGCGATCGACTTGTGCTTCTCCTCGATGAGCTCCTGTCGTTGCATATAGTCGTCGGTTTCAAAGACGAGAAAGCCGGCGGTGGGATCGATGTGGTCGCCCTTTTTGAGGACCTGGACCGAGGTGTTAAAGCCGACGTCGCGGACTTTGGCTGCATACGCCTGGAAAAAGGGGAGTAGTTGAAGGACAGTCGAACGAAAGTCCTTTTCCAACTCTGGGTTGACTGGATTCGACTGCGTGGCGCAGAGAAGGCGGTAGGCGCCCCAGGTAGCGGTGGCGATCATTTCTGGGTCGTCCTGCTTGAGCCTAAGTTCCCTGAGAGCGAGGTCGCGCTGGACCTGATCGAGCGAGAGATTGGAGAACGCGTGGCTAAGGTAATCGCCGACGATGTCCATTAAGCTATGGACCGTGTCTGCCTTTTCTTCATCGTCGGGATCAGCTCGTGGGGGCGAGAGGTCGGGTAGGGAACCGTAGTCCGTGGACGCGTCCTTGTTCGTCCCTTGGTCGTCGTCGGTAGGTGGGGTGCTGTCGTCTGCTTCTGCCCTGGTGCTTTGTACGTCCGTGTTGGGACCGGGAGGAGACTCGGGGTATGCTCCAGGGAAGGAGGTGCATGGACTAGAGGGCGCCGTGGATGCGTCTTTGATGAGCATAGTCACCAGTGCGAGGAAGCTGGAAGTGGACGAGGGGATTTTGGAAGGAGAAAGTGGGGAGGGGATGAGGAGGAGATGGTCATGCTCGTCCGAGTCTTATAGCGCGGCGCGGAGTTTTGGTAACAATATTGAACGCATTTAGCGAGTTTGTTTCTCGCCGTTTTCTGGAGCATTCTGCGTCGTATCGTCCGTTTCGCGTTTGTTCCACTTAAACCTGCTAAACCGGTTTGGGACTCGTTTCTGATAGCATTTTTGCCGTTGCCTGATGAGTCTAGACCGCTTCGGAGTCACAGAAAATTGCGGGTAAATAAGAGGCGTTGTTGGTGACGATTGATGAGCGCCGTTTGATCAGAAGGAGGGTGGTTCGGGGAGTTACGTCCTGCGTAATTTTGAGATGGAGATTGACCACGAGGTGTGGGATCGTCGCTTGTGACAGAGCGGAGATTGACTGCGGGGAAGTTGGGGGCTGTGCATGAGGGCGAATGTGTTGAAGTCGAGTGACTTCCGTCGAAAGGGGAGTGGGGCGATATCTAGATGAAACGATGCATGGTGACCTGGTGTACGAATATCCGTCGGTAGATTTTGGGGGACCCCCCCCCCACGACTCAGACTCGGTTCTCCGTGTCGAATTCTTCGACAGATTTCCCCAAATCGCTTATTCTGAGACGGGGAACTCCAGGGACTCTGGGAAGATGAACGCCGTCGAATACCATCCGTGGTCCTTTGACGGTGAATTTGGCCTGGTCCAGTCGCTGCCGCTCCTCGTTTGCCTCGAGTGTGCCTTCTGGGGGTCCTTCCTCTGGCTCCTCGTCGCTGCCTTCGTCGCCGTTAGGGAGAGACCACGCTTGTGCTTGAGCCTCTTCTTCGAGGAGTTGGCTCTCGATCGATTCTACCCGGTCCTTGCCCAGCCATTGCTCTACGTCGAACGTGAGTCCGTTACGCGCTATGAACGGCTTCAATCGGAAGGCTGCAAATCGTAATTTGGAAACCACGCCGCTGAGTTCTGCGCAGATGTAGGCTCCTCCATACGTTTTTCGGACCACGACCATCGGCCCTAGCCATCGAGGCTTGTGCTTTCGGTTAAGTTCCTTTTCGACCGCTGTGTTTCTGACGAGTACTAGCGAACCGGGTGCGTGATCTCTTTGGGTGATGGTGGCTTCGTGCTCGCGATTCCACCGTTCGGCCGTCTTCCATCGGGACAGGGCTAACGTGTTTCTGGCTTTTTCGACGTCTTCATCTTTCCTCGCGAGTAATCTGGCGCGTTCGGCCACCAGGTCGACGTGGCTCATGGGTCCTACGTCCCATGCGAACGTAAGGAGCTTTAGGTCGATAGGGAGACCGGGCTGGTATCCTGTAGCGAGGTAGAACGGTGAATACCCAGTAGCTGCCCTAATTGTGACTCGTTCTGCCCATAAAGTGTGATAAAAACGCGTCGGCCACGTGAGCGGGTTATCGCAGCTGCGCACTAGGGCCTCCCTGAACGTGCGGTGGCCTCTTTCGACTATCCCTGAGGCTCGAGAGTTATAAGGCGCGATCCTAATGTGGTTTATTCCGTATCTTTCCATCAGGATTTTGACCGCTTCTCCAATGAACTCGCTCCCATTGTCCGAGGTGAGGGTTTCAATGGCTCCCCACCGACAAATAACATCTTCCCAGAGGAAATTTGCGACCTTTCGTGCAGTGGCTTTGGACAGCATGCGTGCCTCGATGTACCCGGAGAGGTCGTCACGGGCGGCGACGATTTGCGTTTTCCCTTGCGCCTTCGGCATCACCATGCAATCGATATAAATGTGTCGAAATAACTGCGATGGCGTTGACGGAGTTACTGGGAGGACAGGTCGTATTTCCGAGCGTTGTTGGCAGGCGACGCATGAACGGACCCATTTCTCGACGTCGCCGCGGATACCTTTCCACCAAAAGCGATGAAGGATCGTCTTTTCTGTGGCCTCGACGCCTTTGTGCCCTAGGTTGTCGTGGCACGCCTGGAGGACCGGCCCTCTATCTTCGGTTTTTACGACCAATTGGTGGCATCCGTTCTGTTGTCGTCGGTAGAGCCTGTCCGAGCGCAGAAAATATCGGTTCGTATATTCTACGAATTTTCTGAGATGGTCTGGGTCGAGGCCGTGAGGTCGCGTAGGGTTTGAGAGGTACGCCCGTGTGGCTGCTAAGTCCTGGTGTTCCTCTGCATCCTTCCACGTTGACCACTTGGGCGGCGTCCCCGTTGTCGTCGTCTTTTCCTTGTCAGGTTCGATGATATTTACCAACGCTTGGTATCTATCTGCCGCTTCTTCCTGGTAAGTCGGATCTTGGGGAAAGTCATCGGGGGACTGATCGCGTTCCATTTTCAGCTTAGGACGGTTTTCCAACGTTTCACGTTCTGAGTCGTCGTCGTCTCCGTCACTTGAATCGTCATCGGTTCTGGGTCTTCTCGAAAGACCATCCGCCGCTAGGTGGCGCCGTGCCGATACGTGCCTCAGGGTAAAAGGGATGATAAGGATTCCCTCTATCCATCGGTTTAACGTCGCGCTGGGTACCTCGTCAGGTCGGTTTAACATTCCTTTGATGTATTTTGCGTCAACCTCGACCACTAGGTTCTTTACGCCGACCAGATGCATCTTCATCTTCTTCATGGCACGATAAAGGCCGAAGAGCTCCAGTTTTGGCTGACTGTAGCGTGATTCTCGTTCGTTAAAGGTGAGCGAGCCGTATCGTCCTGGCCGTCTTACGCCCTTTTCGTCCACTTGCATTAGGACGTATCCGACGCCGATGTACGAGGAGTCGACAGCAAAGATGACCTCTCTGTCGCTGGTGTAGTCGATGGAGATAAGGCATGGTGCCTCCGTTACGAGGGCCTTCAACTCGTTCATAGCCCCTTCGTGTCTGTCCGTCCACTCCCACTCGGCGTCCTTGCAAAGTAAGTCGTTCAAAGGTCGACTAATGCGCGCATAATTCTTGATAAACATTCGCACGCAGGCACATACACCGAGAAACCCTCGAACTTCAGTCGTGTTCTTGGGGGTCGGCCATTTCCTGATTTTGGATACTTTGCTGTCGTCCGGGAGTCGTCCTTCGTAGGTACATTTATGTCCTACGATGACGGCTTCAGGAGCCGCTAGGACCAGTTTTTTTGCCGAGACGGTGGCGCCAGCGTGCCCGATCCTAGTGAGTATGCGGTCAACGTCGCAGAGGTGCTCATAAATGAACCGCCTGACGCCTGGGTTCTCAGGCATCGTCTCGTAACTCCCGTCTTCCAGCTCGTATCGGGTCCGTGGTCCTTTGACACCGCAATCGTCGACGAAGACGCCAGCCTTTTCCGGAATTTCGGGTCCCAAGATGAAAACCATGCACGCCTGGAACTCCGGGACGCAATTCGCTCCCCCTTGTGGCAGTACGCACAGTCTCAGCATTTGGCCGTTTGGGCCCATGAAGGCCGTTAAGTCTCGGCTCAATGGGTGCAGCGTGCGGTTGTCGAAGCCCACGAAGATATCGAGTAGCGTATAGCAAGCTCGCCCAGCAAATTCGTCCACGAAGTCCTCGACCGCCGGCGGGACTGCCGCATCTTTTATTGTGACGGCATTGAGGGGCTGGAGATCATGGACGATGCGGAAGTCGCCCGTCTTCTTCACGATGGCAAACCATTTCGAACAATACGACGATTGAGTGTGTTCGTACGTGCCATTCGCAATCTTTTGCTTGATGAGTTTGTTGATTCCTGGCAGCCATGCGGGAGGGATTTTGATCGGTTTTTCTTGCCAGGGCTCGTGTGGCAAAACAGGGAACTTATAGTCGCTGAAGTAGTCGCCTCGGAATCGTCCCTTCTCTGCCTCGCAAAAGGCTAGCGACGACTCCCTCCTTCTCAAGACGTATTCGGCCAAGCGTATTTCCTCTTTCGTCAAGAAACCGCTCGCGAAATAATTTGCTTCGTCCAGACGCTTCCTCGTTACCCTTTCTCCGTCTTCAAAGGGTGGCGGATTGACCGGTGGCGGCGTGTATCCTTCGAGTGGATCACTGGGGAATCTCCTGATTGTTCGTGCTTCTTCCGGCATTACCCCCGGAACCGGGCGAATCTTTTTGCTGACCGGCTTATACTTTGCAGCCGCCACCAGTGGGAGGACCTCGTCCTTCGTCCACTTGAGTATCCTGGCATTTGCCCAAGACGCGGTACCGCTGAAGTACGCCACGCCTGGTCGTTTGGGTTCTGGCTTCAAGATGCTCGGGCTTACGCTGTACTTTAGAGCCGCCGGCCAAAAGACGATGGCATGCGCGCTCCAGTGAGAGCGTCTATGCAAGGTATTTCCCTCCCGTCGTCGTGGCTTAATGCGGCTTCTAATCGCCCGAAGGTCTCTGGTGGTATCGACCTTTCTTCGTCTATGCCGTAGTACGCGGCCGTTTCCACTGGAGTTCCCATTTCGACGACGGTTGGCAGATCGCCTCTGGGGCTCGGGCTTGCCTCATTCCTCAGAATCATAGTGACTCGATTCTTCGGGTCCTTGAAGTCGCGGATCAAGATCTTGTTTACGTGGCCCGTTTCGGTTACGGCGATCAAATGGTCTTGGATCCAGGGCTGGCCCAGAATGAAAGGGTAGGGCGCCTTCTTGAAGACGTGGAAGTGGGCCTTCGTCGTTACTCCTGCGAAAGGGACGTCCACATGTTCGCATAGGCCGATCGACTGATCTCCTGTGAGATTGACCCCTTGCATACGGATCTTCTTGCCTTCGTTAATTGGTAGGCCGGTCTTCATCCAGTATTCTTCCGTCATCAAGTTGATTTGCGATCCAGTATCCATCATTCCGATCGCCGCAGAGCCGTTTATCTCGGCCTGTAGCTTCGGGAGGGTGCCACTATATCGCGGGCTTCGGTCGCCTTCGTCGATGATGGTGGGGAGACTCATGTATAGGTTCGTCTTTGCTTCCCCGACTGGTTTCTTCGCCTTCATGACGTTGGTGGTTGGGACGCGCTTAGTTTTCGTCATTTCCGCCAAGTGTTTTCGAGTGGCAGGTGAGAGCGCTAGTAAGTCCGTGAGGCTTATCGACAGATTGATGTTCCCCAACAGGTGATCGATGGTTCCGTCTACGTCCACCGCATCTTCTACGTCGGAGGTGAACCTCATCGTCGGCGCTGGTTTTCGTGCAGCCGTCATGTCGATTTCCGGAATGGAGGTGGTCTTGAACGTTGCTGGGGTAGGAGTCTGCGTTGGGGGCAGCGCAATAGCGGGGTTGGACTTTGACGTCGAGGCTCTAGGCCAGTCCGCGGGGTTTGGCTTCGGTACTCCCGTCGGCTGAAAAGACATTTTGGATGAAGAGGGGAATTTTGGCTTAGCGGCCGGCTCTTCGGGTTTTGCCTCTTGTTGGGTAGTTTCGAAACGCACGGCACGTCCCTTCCCTTTGTTGTCTTTATCGTATGGCTTAGCTGATTCTCTAGCTTCTCGGTTACCGCCTCCAGTACGAGTCTGGGCCATGACCCACGCCCTTTCGAGAGCGTCCTTTTCATCGACGCCTTCCTCCAGCATTTCTAGGTAGTATGCTTCGGCGTAGGCGACCAGGGCTTCGTCTCCGTCAACAGTATATGCGTTGACTTCCTCCTCAGGGTCTACTTCCTGTATGCCGATGTAGAACCCTTCGTGGTCCGACGAGTCTTCTTCCACCTGGTAGACGTTCGTCTGATGGGGCGGGCGATCTCTTGCAGCAGGATCCCTAGGGGCTTCGTTTGCTCTGCGGCGTAGTGCGTCTGCCCTCAAGCCGTCGCCTCTCCTGAAGAGCTTATCGCCGTTGTGGTACGTCAAAGTCCCTTCGTTACGTACTACGAGCCCGTCTCTCAGGTCCGTCGTTAACAGGGGGCATCGGCTCATACTGCAGCCGTCCTTGCCGCAGTAATAGCACTTTTCGCGGGGCCAGTCCCATCGGTTTTCGGTCCTTTCCGCCGTAGTACCAGTGCGGTACGTATACGAATTGGTCGGTCCTTGTACCGGTTTGGCCACGATTCCTGCCATGTCTGGGTAGTATCGGCATAGGTACGCGTAATGAGTCTCATACTCGGGGTCACGTAAGGTCAAGCCCTTCATCTTGCTAATAATGTCCTGTAGGTCGTCCTTCTGATGGCCTCGTTCTTCGTGACGAGCCTTTGCGACTTCGTCTTGGAGACGTTTGTTGGTCGGGCGTGGGTCTCCTGGAACGTCTTCGTCGAAGCGCCCCTGGGTCAGGTACTGGGCTGCCTTGAAGACCTTCTCGATAGGGAATGGATCGCCGCGTGGGTGCCATGGCTCTACCTTCGACAGGTGCTCCCAAATGGCTTCCCGTTTCGCGGCCGTGAACGTCTTGAAGTATAATCGATCACGGTCCGTGCTGCTGAGCTTTCCCAGCTTGATCAGCTTCGCCGACATGGTGTCGAATACCATGATTCGTTCGCTGAGGATATCTTCGTGCGTGACGTCCGTTCTGGCGTATTCTGTGACCAACGCTTCGAGGTCTTTCCGCGTGTATGGGCTACTCTTCTCCGGGTTATTGAACAGCGTCAGGAGGGATTCTTTCAATTTCTTGTAGTCCGCTTTCGCGTAATGTTCCTGATCTTGGAGCCATTCCCCGACCGTCGGGCTGACGTACTTTAACAGGTGGCTGATCCTGTCTCTGTCATTGTCGACTTCCGCTTCGAAGAAGCACGCTTCAAGTTTCTTGAAGAATCCGGGAAGGGCTTTCGCAGACGCTCCCGTAAAGGTATCTGGGGCTCCCTGAGATCCTGGGAGGGGCATGCGCGCGGCGTGCTTTAGCTGCGTTCGGCCTACTTGGCGTATTCCTTCCGCGATCGTTCGGGTTAGGACGTCTTGGGAGATCGCCACCGGCTTGTAGCGTTCCTCTAGCTCTCTCTTTTCTTGTTCAGAGGCAAGCCGGAGGAGCCTTTCCTCACGAAGGAGCTGTAAGAGCCTAGCAGGGTCCTCTAGCTCGTCAAACTCGTGTACTGATGATGCTGGAGGGTGCCCATTGTCAGAGTCCGCGTCGAAGTGAGCTTGGGAGCCGTTGGGATCGCGGGGGGTTTCGAAATCGACGGTAGCGTGTACCATCTTGGTAGAAATGTGAATAGAGGTTGTTTTTGAAAAGAATGTGGGTGATCGAGGTCTTCACTGCCTTCTGAAATCGCTGTATTTCAGAGTAAATCCCCCGGGCAGGCTCGCCAGATGTAGAGGTGGTCCCTAAGAGGTCCTGAGACGTTCGTAGGGGAGGTAGGAAGGGAGAGGAGGAGAGAGAGGGGAGGATGAAGGAAATTGGGGGGTTGGAAATGAGTGGGAGGAAGTTTCTAGAGGCCCAGGTGACCGCTACCTAAGTTCAGAGAGAGGAAGAGGAAGAAAAGACTGTGAATTGGGACTGGGGAACTAACTAATTGATTTTCTATGGTGTCTAGCTAAGATACATGGGGGTTTTTATAGGAAACCATGCTAGCTAGGGAGTGAAACATGTTATAGGATGAATGAATGCATGACTGCGCAGTGTTGGGGCACAGCAGCGGAGGTTTAGAGGGAAAGAATGATGGGAGAAGGGGGTAGAAGGAATGGGGCGAAATTTTGGAGAGATCTATCACAGAGGGGTGTGAAGGATATCAAAAGAAGCGGAAGAGGAAGTAGAAAGTGATGGAAACATAATGGAAGAGCTGCGGTTTGATGCCACGGCTGTGGGAGGTAAATGAGGAGGGAGGTGATGAAACAGTGGAAGTTGATGTAACCAGGGGGCGAAAGGATGTAAAACTGATCTTGAGGGTGTGTGAGAGTATTCCAGAAAGATCCATGAGGTGTCTGCGCCATTTGGGAGGCCTGGAGGCGGAGGGAATGGGGGACCTGGTTGGAATGTTCTGGAATATGAACTTTCCTGGGTCTGGGGGTGCGCGGAGGGAAAGGAAATGTAAGTAGAAATGAATATAGTGGAGTTTCGGCAAGAAATGAAGGGTTTAGAATGATCAGTTAGGGAGATAGGGGAACAGGTGGGGGAAAGTGGTACTGGGTGAAGGAGGACAGGTATGGGGGCGGAGGAAAAGGAATTGTGGGCGAAATGAGGATAGAAAATGATGTGGAAAGGAAGTGGGGGTTTAGGTGCGGTGGTTGGAAGATAGAGGGAAGGCTGGCTGAAGCCAGCCTTCCTGAGGAGTCGGCATAAATGAATAAAATAGGGGATTTGGGCTCTAGAAGGGGTTGAGGGCAGTACACCGTAACACATCTGATTTTCAGCCCATTGTGTATACTGCACAAAAGACTTGAGAACCTCGTCCTTCGTCCTGAGGAGATATGCTACAACGTAGCGACTGTGATCATCAATGAAAGTGACCCAGTACCTCTCGCCTTTCCTTCCTTGTACACGGACCGGCCCATGAACGTCTGAGAAGACCCGTTCTAGGACACCCATCGCGCGCTGGGCTGGTATAGTGTGTGGAGCTCGTGTGAGTTTGCTCTCGTCACAATCACCACAGTCCAGCTCGATACAGGTCGGGTTAGACACATTGAAGTCCCTTACAATGCCTGGTTCAATCGCTTTCTTCATTCGTTTGAGCCCTGGGTGGCACATTCGGACATGCCATCTCTTTAGGTCGACGGCGGAGAGGAGGGTCTCGATGTTGGATGAAGGCGGAGATGAAAAGGCTGAGGGGTTTTGAATGCTGGGAGCGGGTAAAGGGAGAGTGTAGCCATCTGCGAACGCTATATTGTTCGGTCTTACGCTTGCAGTGAATACAAGCCTGCGTCCTAGGTGGAATCGCATGATGGCGCCCTTTGCTCGAAGCTCGTAGCCCTCTCTCATTGTAAGTTGGTTTACCGAAAGAAGATTATTCGATAATTGTGGGACCAAAAGAACATTGCGAATGTGTATAGGCTTGAGTGCCTTCCCGTTGATCAACGGTTTGAACGTAACCACCCCTCTTCCCTCAGACCAGATGATAGAACCATCGGCCAGCTTCACACCACGACGATCGGGGACAATGGAGTGAACCCATTCTCTTCTTGGAGTCATTGAAGAGGATGCTCCGGAGTCGACTGTCCAATCGTTAGGCGGTGCCTCTGAAGGAGAGAGAGTGGTACTTGCATTCCCAGCGAATTCAACGGCTGCAGATGCCTCATCATTGGAATGGGTGGCCACGGAGCGACGGTTTCCACCTCTACTGCCACGTCCACCACGTTGTCCACGGTTTCCACCTCGACCGGAAGAGGAGCCTGTCCCCTTGCTCGCCAGCCAGAGTTTCTTGGCGGCCTGTGCCTCTGTGCACTTTGCCATAGGGTGGCCCGGCTTCTCACACCAGAAACACATGATGCTGTTATAGGCTGCGTTGGCTTCTTCAATGATGGTGGCGGCGTTGGCCGAGGAGATGGGAGCGCTGCCCTTTCCAGGGACAGCGTCTTTATTGACATGATAGGTACGAGTGATGGCATCCGCAACGGTGTCGAAGGATGTGTGAGGGTTGGCGAGGAGGCTGGTGACAAAAGGAGAGCTGGCGTCGAGGGAGTGTACGAGAGTGAACAGGAGGACCTCGCTGTCCAGGTCTTCAACTGTGTAGTGATCCGGGCGGAGACGTTGAGTGGTTTTCTGTAGTTCTCTCAAACGAGTGATATATTCGACCCAGTCTTCATTCATATTTCGTTCTGCTTTGAGCTGGTTTGAGAGGGACGCGAAACGAGTGGAGGATGTTTTCTCGGCGTATTTGGCAGTAATGGCGTTGAGCATACCAACGGGGTCGCGCCGTTGGTCGTAAGGATCTGTGATTGAGCTATTGGTGTAGCCTGCGGCGTCGACAATATGGCCACAAGCTTTGAGCGCGAGTTGTTGGTACTCTCTGTAACCCGCTGCATTTATCGACTCTTCAGGGCATTGTGGTACCCTGCCGGATGAGTCTTTAGCAAAGATAGGGTCCCATACTTTGGCCGCACGGAGTGCAGACGTCAGTCCCCAGGTCCAGGTGGAGAAGTTGTTGGCGGTTGGTTCTCCAATAGCTGCGATTTTGGTAAGAACAAGCGATTCAGACATGATTTCCTTTGTATTATAGGAGGTGTAAAGTGCGGTGGCGTTCACTAGCCCGATAAGGTAGTAGCTGGGTGGCGATCGGAGTTGATAGCGACAGTGGGCGACGATGGGCGAGATCGATGCGTATAAAGATTTTTGAACGCTAATATACTATGCTAATGTTATTCTCGGTGACTGGAACCGGCTAACACAGCTTGAGGCGGCCTTTGGGGTAGGCGATCAGGACGGCGATGGCGCAGAATTATTAAAAATTTAAAGCGAAAGGCTCATAACCTATTGGACCAGATATAGGGCTAGTCTAGTGAGCACGGAGTCCAACCAGTGGGTATTGGCGTACCTAGTCTAGTGAGCGCGGAGTCCAACCAGTGGAGTTGGCTGGTAGGGCTCGGCCACTAGACTAATACTACCTAGTATACATGAATGAACGAACTCGTATAACCAACAGAGTGGAGGGTCTAGCCACTGGTCAAGGAGTTCTGGAAGTCCAAAAACACAAACTACCGAAAGGGGCTTGCAATCAGCGTCTCGAAGTCTTCGGCGCAAATTATTGTCGCCCGAAGGCAATGAATCCATGGAATGTATGGCCAGTTTGGCCCATTCCTGGAATACCGGATTGTCACCTTTGTTACGAAAGAACTGTTTCAGCGTATTGATCATTCCATTCTTTTCCGCCTGTGGACTGGAACTATAATGATTGGCCCAGTATAGGCTTGCATAGTCGTACAGGGCGCTTTCTGAAACACCAAGTTCCAAAAGTTCGATGCACTGTTTGGCAATAATGGCATCAGGCTGGCCGTCCTTGTATTCTTCCTTGGTTTCCAAGTATTCACGGACAGTAAGGTGAGCAAGCTCAAACGAACCAGAAACTTCGTTGAGAACGACAAAGTTCCGACAAAGATGAAGGAGGAGGTCATTGTCCACCGATTGGTTCGGATCAAGGGATACTGCCGCTAAGAATTCGCTGGGAGGGAGTCGCCTATGAGCCCCTAGCAGCCACACAAGAGCTCTTTTGGCAATGGAAGACTCGTCCTCTTCCATTGCCAAAATCTGTTGGTAAATTTCGTTGTGGAGTTCACGCAATGTTTCAGGAAGCGTTGACAGCCTCTTTAGCACACTTTGTCTCGTTTCCAGGGAGTAGAGATAGTCTATTTGAAGGGCAGGCAATCGAAACCTAAGGATAATGTCAGACAGATGTAAAACATGCAAGTCGTAAGAACAGACATTCCGCCAGCACGTTGATTTAGAGCATTAATGATGTCTTCTTTTAGTCTTTCATCGTTTCTCCAGAGGCGTCCTTTTTTCTTTAGTAAACGGTCTACCCGCTCTTTGATAAAGCGTAGAATATCTGGGCCATTTTGGGAGGCGCTGATGACAATATTCGGATAGTTAACAAGCCGGGGTCTGATATCTCCATCGTCACGGCTGGAGAGAAAGACCTTAATGTTGCTGGGGTTGGCGGCTATCATCTCGTCGATTCGATCCAATAGATCTAAGCGATCAGTGTGACCGCTTTCGGAAGACTTGTATTTGCTATCTCTGCATTCATCGAGCGCGTCGATGACAATTGAGACGGGACGATCAGTGGCGAGTCCCACAATGAAATTTGCGCATTCTTCTAGCCTCAAACGCCTAATTGATCCATGGGTTTTCCCATCCTTTCTCTCCGTTTCATATTTGGCTTTTATAGGAGCTGAAAGATGGCTTGGAAGTAGAATCACCAGTTGTTTGAGAATGGCACGAAGGATTTCTTCAGGATCTGCCTTCTTCGGTTGCTTTGTATCTCTGATGCAATAAAAGTAAGCAACAGTGTGGTTTTCCTCTGAGCTCATCAAATGATTGATGACAGTTGAACTAATAATGATGTCAATTCCGCACGCGATCAAATCACCGTCGAGTGGCGTACGTTAGCTTTGTTTTGCCAGCACCGGCTGCCAAGAGGGTGAGTCACATAGAGCAAGTCGATGGACAAAAATCCCACTGACGGATACCGCGCAACCAAAACACGGTGCCACTCGCTTTCCATTCGCTGAGCTCCACACTAGTAAGTAGTCAAGTCCCCGAGCTTTCTAAGATGTCGCGAGAATTTGTCTCGTTGTCCATTCTATAGTCAATGTCCGAGAGCCATTTCATAAACTCTGCATGCTCCTCTTCTGTGTACCACAAAGCTTGAGTTATCCGTGCAAAGAAAGGTGATGGCATACCTTTGCGCCTTGTGAATTCTTCGGACATATATTCAGAGAAAGGTTGAAGCATTCCTAGTACATCCTTCAAGCTCTGGCTCACATCTATGGATGACAACTGATAAATGACCTTTTTCGTTAAGATGGCTGGTCATACTTACTGCTCTTGTGTACCAGGCTGGCATAATCCTCCATATTTGCCTTTTGTTTATCAATTGCTTGTGTGAGCTCCGTAACCCAAGCGCTAGGCTTTATGATGCTCTTCCCGATACGAGCTGGAAAACCTGTGAGTACAAACCATGGATGTTGTGAGAAATTTGGTTACCAGCGGTATTCGTAGTGAAATACTGGTGGGCTCGGACCAGGAATTTCAAAATAGCGGCATAGAGGCGTACGAGACTCTCAACAAAAGCATCATTAATGTTGGAATATCTGGTGTTTGTGGCAAAGTGTTCGTTGTGGAGAGACTCCTGGGCCGAGCAGTACGCACTGAGCCAGGTAACACGCTCTAAACCGGCCAGCATTGCACCGTATGTCTCCACTTCGTTGAGGGCTACCTGTTAAGAAACATCAGTCTCGCTCAAACCCTGCAAAAACAACAAAAGAGGGGGAGAGAAGAGAGCTACCTGAAGTATAAAACGAATACCCGCCCAGACGAGCGGGCCAAGGACCGGATCGTGTCGACTTGCAGCGTCGCCTACGGCAAAGAAACACTGTACCCAAAGCAATATCTTCTTAAACAACTCGCGCACAATTAGTTCCTTGCCATTTATCGTGATCTTCCAGGATTTGCTTTCGCATTCTTGCTGCCTTTTTTTGACTAGACCGGGTATGCTCTCCCCATCAGTCGTGGGTGTTCGCCACTCGTCGGGTACCTTGTATTCCTTTGGTAGGGTCTCGATTGCTTTGTCCCAAAGAGTCCTGTATATGGCTGTTAGGTATTATAAGAGGCCGTTGGAGAGAAAGACGTACATTTCTCTAGACGGAGGGACATTTGATTCATTTGGGGGAGCGGCGGTTTCAGTTGGAGGGCTGTTGGGCTCAATTGAAAGGGTAGCAGTGCCATTTGGAGCAATAATCTGGTCTGAAGGGATGGATGGTTCGTTTGGGGATGCGTTTGTCTCGCTATTTGTAGAGGTGGTTGGTTCGTTTGGAGATGCAGTTGTCTCATTATTGGTAGGGATGGGTTGGCTCGTGGGCACGGTTGCAGGTGGTGCTGCCGTAGTTGTTGTGGCCACCACGCGTGGTCTCTTTCGTTTCTCTCGAGGTCCCAAGCATTTACTGAATATCTGACCCATCTGTGTGATCAAGATGTGCGCGCGAGTAAGGCGAGGAGCGTTGAATCCTAGATCTGCACACGGGCGTTGGGTTCAAGAGGGTGAGGGTGAAAGGGTAACAATGCCCATACAGATTACATTGAGGCTGGAGTAAGTCGCCTTGACTAAAGACGAATTCGCGAAGTTTGGCCACATCATATCAATGGGGACATCGCAGCACCCCTTTCATACTGTATTTTGTCATGGCGTCGATGTAAAATTATGCTTTCATTCTCTTCGCGGCTTGCATTTCGCCCGCTCCGACAAATAGCTTCCTATATTCGGTTTACGCGTCCGATGCCCGATTATTGCAAAAGTAATTACGCTATCCAATAGGAATGAACCCAAAAGCACACCACTTTCGCGTCATACTCATCGTCGGACATTCATTTCTCCGTACCGTACCTTGCTTGACTCACCACCACTCTTTACCCCCGCCCACTTTCACCTCCCAACTCTCA
>KN824373.1:26510-38130 GCA_000827415.1 Serendipita vermifera MAFF 305830
AAAGCCGCAGCTGCAATGAGCTGGGTAGTGAAAGACAAGTTGAAGAAAGAAGAAATCATGATGGAGGAGTTGGAGGGGATGAGGGGGAGGAGGTTCGGACTAAGTAACGAGGGGCACAAATTATGATGGCGGAATCCTCGGTGATAGCCTGAGAGCTTTTTATGTCGTACCACGGCAGAAGCAGCCTACTGAATGAGCAACGCCGACGCCTATTGTGGTCTAAGTTGAGCTCTCTTTTGTATTTTAATTTTGTATATAATTTATTATCTCCCCAATGGCTCAGCGCATTCAGCGCACATAATGGGAGTCTGACTCCTCAAACCCAAATTAGGCCGACAATTGGGTGGCCGCTCAATACGTCCAGCTTCTGAACAATAATGAAAAAACCCGGTAAGAACTGTATTTCTTTCCCCAGATTTTGATTTTCTGTGTGGTTATTATTCGCCAAACATCGTCATTCCCCCCCTCAGCCCTTCCACTCTCTGTCAGTCGGATGCTCGGCACCAAATGAAATCCCAGCACGTTTCAACGTGTCCCGTGGGATGCGTTGGGTGGCGATGCTAGCTCTGCTGAAACCTCTTGGGCCCATTGTGCGCGTTGAAGTAGGTGAGGGACAGTCTACGAGGCTGTCATTAGAACTAGAACGTGCCTTTTTGGCGTGTAAATACGTACCACATTGAGCTGCTTAGCCGCAGTCTCCGCCTCGGACATGACCTCGTCGAGCTGTGCGTGCTGCGCCACTAGTGGACCGCACCGACCCCGATACCGATGTTAGCATGAGAAATAAACCAATTAGTTAGAACAAAAAAGAGAAAAACCCACATAAATCGATATTGCTCCCGGCGTGTTCATCAATACCCTCCGATGCGGCCACTTCAGCAGCCGAAAGGGAAATTTCCGCTGCACGTTGGCGTTCTAACAGATCCGCAAGCAGGTCGTGTACCTTGCTTGGCACGGTTCTTCGGCGCTCAGCGATTGTTTGCTCCGATACTAGTGCCTGTTCACGGAGAGCTATCACCGTCCGATCCAGCGCCTCATCAAAAGGGAGGTGCTCTATCAGACAATCGGTTAGATTTTTGGTTAGAATAGAGTTTGGTGCCTGTACATACTAGGCTTTTCTATGTATTCTTCGAAATTTTGTCCATTGACGCGCAGATTCGGGGTGGCTAGTTCAAACATCCGATCTCTCCACTGAATATGTGTTAATCGCCAGAATGGGTTCGAATCAGAAAGAAGACAGAGAGTCTAAAATGACATACCTCCATCAATTCCTTCTCCAACGCCGCCTTTCGTGTAGCGTCTCTCCCACCCTCCTTTAATGAATCGTTCAACACCGCTTGAATAGCTTTGGTAACGTTGTCTTTGACATGTTCCCAGTTTTCTACCGTCGGTACAGAGACGCGTGAGAATTCGCCACTCGATGGCATTTCTGGCGATGAGCGGCGTTAAAGCACTGTTTGACTGTATACTTCTAGATTATTGTGCAATAATTAGTACAACCGATCACGGCGTTCGCGATATCGCTGCTTGACGCGTCGGTTCCAAGTTTGTGCCCAATTCAACACGAATTTCAACTCCGACCGTGTCCGCCTTTGAAACCGCGCCTGATGGATCTCATTGGGCAAAGACGGTTAAAACCCCCAGAAACCGACTTGGAATCGTTTAGAAAGTCTGCTCAGAGTGCAGGCGACACGTTGGCCGCATGGATTGATCACGCCAAAGGCAGGCTCCTCTTCCTCCTCTTCCATGTCGCTATTCTGACTCTCCCAACTACAGAACTCGAGAATACAGTGCGATTACTTTGGTTGATGACGCAAGCATCACGTGACTAATCTAGTTGGGTACAGGTCGATGAGCTACGTGAAGCGTTGGTCAGCCAACAGGCCCGTAATGATTCGCTTAAGGGAAAACATTCCGTTCTTCAAGATGACTATCTCTCGCTCCATGCCGAGCATAGTGACCTCCATGTAAAACACGAAGGCCTAAGGCAGTCTAAAATTCGGCTCGATGCCGAGTTTACAGATGTCTTGAAGATGGCCAAGACCTCGGTAAATTCTCTAGGACGTGAAATGGAAAGGACGCGTAGAGCACGGGCTGAAAGGGATGAAGATAGAGCGAAGATCGAAACCTTGCAAGACTCCCTTGCTGAATCAGAACGGATCGTCGAAGTACTGCAGGAAGAAATCGAAAAGTTTAAAGCGTTGCATGCCAACGACGTGACGAGCGTCGGACAACGGTATGTCTAGCCCCCCTCTCGTTCTTACTGAGGTCCGGGCAAGTCTGACGGATATCTGACAGGCCTATTCCGGGGAGTGGAGAGGACGTGAGCAAGGATCCTGCCGAGCATGTTCGATATCTTCAAGCTTTTATTGATCGCCTTCAACGCAAGTACGATCGTCTGCTCGCCAAGAAAGAATCGGCAGAAAAGAAGTTTTACGCATCCTATGTCGAGTGGCATGGTTTCAAGCAATGGTGGCTAGGATTTGCCAACTTTCCTGGTGTTTCCCGGAGGATGATTACCTATAATCAAGAGGTCAAAAGAGGCGCATGGGTCCCTAGTGGCCAAGGTATCGATATAAGCGGCAAAGGGAAGATTTTGCGCGTTATAGAAGCTGCAGAGGAGGACCCAAACGTGTTTCCGAATATGGCACCAGAGGAAGAGCCGAAAAGAGAGGTCCAAGCCGATCAAGACATGCAAGAGAAGGGCGACGTGCATAATCTAAAGGAACAACTGAAAACGATCTACCAACAGGCGCAAAAGATGTACGAATCGCCTGCCGTTGGCCACCCCGACCTTGAGCCTGTACAACCGTCACCTACTCCGATGGATAGCAGCGGCATACCACCTGATTCTGAGGAACCGCGAGAGCCTGAACATGATGACGAGGAGTATTTGGAAGAGAAAGCTGACGACTCTTTCGACCCTGAAAAGACACAGGAGACTACGCCAGCAAAGTCTCAGGCTCAAACAGTGCCCTTCAGATTCGACATATCGGGTATAAATCTTCCAGTCTTCAATCTGTGAGTGAAATAAACGTAAAATTCAGGAGACATACTGATGGGAGGGATTCTACATAGGCAAACCCCAACTGTGCCACTACCTAGCTCATTGTCTCCCGAGCCATCCCAAGTCGTGGTCATTAAGGATGAACCACAATCTCCTATAAAGCTTCTTAGACCCAGCACGACCTCCAAGCCCAACCCAGTAGCCACAACGATTAAAGCAACCGGTGCTCCTAATAGCGTCACCAGCAAGGCTCTCAAACATTCAAATCAACCCCAAACCATCCAGCTTCCGCTAGTGCCACCATCAACCTTGGGAAAGCGCAAGGCGCCAACTGAAGATGACCGCACACCACGGACGGATGTGAGGCGCCCCGCACGCGTAGAGTTACAGTTGCAGCTAATGGATGGAACCATCTTACCCGAGTCAAGCCTCGAATCTACCGCCAAGAAACGCCGAGGGTTGGATGAGGATGATGACATGGATTCACCTTCTGTGCGCCCAGCCGCCGGAAAAGGAAAAGGAACCGCAAAGGAAGTTACGGGTAGCCGGGGAAGGATTTCCGAGGGGTTTGTCATCGCCTAATGTCGTTGATTTTTGCAGACTGAACATGCATGCAGACCCAGTGGCAACACAACGCTGAACAGTCGATACGAGATCAACCCTGCGCGTAATGGTGGTTTGAACTATGCCTATGATGAGGTTGTAAGGAAGAAACAGGAACGGAGGAAACTGGATGCTGGGACGTGTGCTGATTGCATCGAGGTGGGTACCTTGTCTTGGCATCATTCAAAATTATTAATGGCGTACATGTAGTATTACAAGACAGTCGGGCCGATGCCTCCTCGCGCGCAAGCCCCTCTATGGAGGTCTCCAACATCCAGCCAGGAGGAAGGGACCACAGCTCGAGCAGGTTGCACGTGTGCAAAAGGAAAGAGCCGTCAAAGAGATGGAGACGAGGAAGACGACGACGAAGCCGATACCTCAGCTCATCAAAAGGAGATATCACGCCATCGGCACCAGTTCCCCGCAGGCAAGTCACCTCCTGGATACTGGGAGTTGGGATTCCCGGACACACAACGGGTAAGCGAGATAAGGGAGGCCGCAGAAAGGATGTACGAGGAGAAAGAAAGAACCATGGAGAAAGAGGCGAGAAAGAGCGACGGAAAGTATAGGAGACGATAGTAGGGAGGCTTTGCATGTTGTACATTACTTGGCTGTCGCGAGCAGCGTCACTATTGTAGCTATTATCAGGAGGGCAATGGAGCTCATGATCACGGTGTGCACTCTGCAAACTAGGGTCAAATTACTGGTGAAGCTATGATGAAACCACACACCGGGAAGACTGCACGAATGCAGCACCGTCTTTCAAGCCTTTCCATAGCTTCTCATAATTGAATAAAGCGGCACCCAGTCCCAGTATACTGGCAACAAAATAGAGGGATCCCAAAGTAATAGTATATGGATGAATGCTCGGATTTGATTCCGTCGTAGGATCCGGAAGACGTGCGTTGAGAAGAATAGCAGCTGAAAGAAGTGAAAGCAAGAGTCCTAATCGGATATGCGAGAGATAGGTGCGCTCAATGGCTGTAAAGCCGACTATCAGAGAGGCCTTTACAGATGAAAAACGTGCTTACCACAGAAATCTCGTGCCTCTGAACCAACATTATCTACAGAAATAGTTTTAAACGAGAGGCTGACCATGGTGTCAGGCTGGTAGAGTCTAAAATGGCTCAACCCAGACGTCGACGATGATTCACGCGGTCTTCATTTGTAGGCGGCCATTGCTCTTATTATCCCTCTATAATTTGATATTGACCATTCTATTTATCATAGTCAACACGTCGGGGACGCCCAGACTGACCAAGTTTTACACGCCACTCAAAACAACTGGCGATCAATCGGGCACGACCATCCCGCAGAGGATATTCAAGCTTATTTCCTCGAGGCCGCAACAAGCTTGCAACTTTCTCGACGTACCAGACTTGGATCTCACTTCTCAGTTTGTCACCATCGAGAAGAACGACAGGGCGACTATTGTATACAGAAACTATGCTACACTATACTTTGTCTTTGTAGTAGACGGTGCTGAAAGTCAGCTAGGGATCTTGGACCTCATTCAGGTGAGAAATGCTCATTCAGACTCACCCCTCATCATTGACCCACGTACCCGGGATAGGTCCTCGTGGAGTCACTCGACCGTGCATTCAGGAATGTGTGCGAGTTGGATTTGGTCTTCCATTTCGACGAAGTTCATTCCATCCTGTCGGAAATTATCCAGGGGGGACTTGTCTTGGAGACAAACGTCCCCGCCATCTCAGAAATGGTGGAAGAAGGCTACAAGGCTCGCAAAGCATCCTTTGCAGCAGCCAATCCATTGAGCCTCGGTGGTGGAGTGATGGGAAGCGCCAGCAGAGGGGGCAATAGCAATGTTTCTACGCCTCTTAGCGGTCTTCAGACACCCATTGGATGGCTCACAGAGAGAATATCTGGTTTCAATGCTCGATGACGATGTGTATGCACAACTGTAATGACGTGATCTAGCAAGAAATCGTGCGATGACAAGAATTAACAGACAATGGCAGAGGTAGTCGAATCGGGAGGTTACTTTACTGCTAGGTGTCCTCTCCTGGTACTAAAACCTCTTCCTGAAGCAACCCATTTTCGTCAGCCCCCAGAAGCTCGGCCTCCAACTGCAACATTAGATCCTCGGTCTCGCGCTGGCTCCTGGCAAGCGCATCCAGCGCCCCCCTCACCATCCCTACTACTGCTGTTGCTGAAGGATTTTCGTCTGATAAAGTTTCTAAAACACTGTTTGTCGCAGTTGATGCTGTTGTTGCCTCTCTGCGATTGGCTCTATTGCTTGTTTCCGTACGCCCAAGGATATCCAACACGCGAAGCTCAGTGGTCGGAAGGATTGGTCCTGTACCCACTCCATCAGCGAGGGCGGGAGCGGGAGATCTTCTGGAAGAGCCTGGCTCTTCTGGTGCAGTGGCCAATAGGGGCGTTGGTACGCTTCTGGGGAAACTATCCATCATAGCGCGCAAACGGGCCAAAGCTGGGCGGGGATCCCTGAACCCCGTAACCTCAGAATCAGATGAGACCGTGGCTTTGGTCTCATTTATCTGCTCTAAAACTTCGTACGTACTAGATGATGGAATTAGAATAAGTTTATTTCTGAATTTGAACATACCGCTTCCGAGTCTGTCGTTCTTTCCACTTTGCACCCTCTTCCAGCCATGCGTTGTCCTTGTTCGCTCTCTGAAGTTCGATGTATTTGTCTACCATACCATTTATCGCAAAGTTGGGCAACTGTGGTTGGGTATACGAGAGTCGAGCCCTGCAAATAGGGCATTTATAACCTTGAGACTGAAAGTAAAATCAGATGGTGGGGCGAGCCATTTGTGAAGGATATACTTTGCCGAGCCAATGATTGAGACAATCCCCGCATACTGTGTGGCCACATGGGCTAAGAAGCTTTGGGCACAGACTATATAGGAAGTTAGATCCCCTTGTCAGAGTATCAGCGTACTCACAAGAAGTCGAGGCAGCTGTAATTGCATTGAGCTGACCACTTGGTGCTAACAGAATCACAACTCACACGGGACAACTAAGTTCATCATCATACCAGTTGAGCAACTGCTTTTGGGTGCTTAGCGGTGACTTCGCTATATGCAGTTTTCTGCTCGCTTCAGGGTCCAGCTCCTCGCTACTTTGCTTGTGCTTTCCCTCATTAAGCGGCCCCTGGTGTCTTTGGGTATCGAGGTCGTAAGCAGACGAAAGAGCGGCTGTGTATTAGTTTCAGTAAGACAAAATATCTGGTGAAGATAAGGCACACATAAAATGGCAGCCTGCCGTCTTGTACTGCTATTTATTTGTGCGCCAGCCGCAGATGATGGGATGCTAACATTGCTCCCTTGCTGAACTACTGTAGCAGTCGTTGGGACGGGAACGTTTGTGCCTTCAGTGTCACTTGAGTCCGTACTAATGCTGATTGCTCCATTTGCTGTTCTTTCTTCGGCCGTTTCTGCAGCCACATCTTCTAGCAGAGCTGAAGTATCGACGCGCCTTTGTCGCGAAAGTGTTTCGCCCAATGCTACGACTATATCATTCCAATTCGTGTTTTCGTCGTAGGTTTCTGGATCTGAGTTCATGTTGTTGATGGTGGAGATCAACAAGATTGATCGGAGTTAAGACTGGCCTTCACGTGTTGACCTGGCTCAGATTTTAAATATTTCTAAAATACATTGTTGATGAATCAAACTCAGACTTGATTCCTTCCCTTCCTTCTTGTCGGTTGCACGACCTTGGAGGCAAGAGCAATGTTTCCATACCTCTTGATTGTCTTCAATTCATTGGACGGCTTACAGAGAAAACATCTGTCAATGCTTGGTGATGATGATGTGTATGTACAACTGTAATGGGGTGGTATAGCAAGAAGTCGTCCGACGACAGGAATCAGCAGAAAATGGCAGAAGTAGTCGAACCATGAAATTACTTTCACGGCTAGGTGCCCGCCCTTGTTCGAACTAAAACCCCCTCATCTTCATCAGACCACTCACGCTCCATGTCCGAGATAAAGGCCTCTGTCTCGCGGAGGACCCTACGGAGCGGGTTCTCATCCGCATCCTGCGGCTCCCCTGCTACTGAATCGTCGTCCGATGAAATTTCAATAACACTGGTTGCTGTAGTTGATGCTGGGGATGTCCTCCTGCGAATGGCTCGATTGCTCGGTTCCACCCGCCTAGGGGCGGTATCAGATGCGGCAAACCTGAAAGCGTAAGGGGGTAGTCCTGTAATTGGCCTACCCATGCGAGCACGAAAACTTGCAAATGACTCTGGTGCAGCAGCCGACGGAGGCGCTGCTTCGATTCTAGTAAAAGTCGGCCTTCGACCAGCGATAATGTTGCTCAGAGCCTGCAGACGGCCTTCGCTTCCAGCAACAACCACCCACCCACCAACCAACCCCAACCAAGCGAACGGAGGACGGAAGGTAGGGTTGCGTTCATCCACCCGACAAACAAGTACGTACGAGATACAAAAAAGAAAATAAAGAAGGGCTTGCGGATGGACACAAACACCGACCGCCACCCAGTCGGTCGTTCCATCCAGCACCCACACCCAGCCAACCATTCACCGTCCTTGATCGCTCGAGGAAAATCAACATACCCACCAAACACATTATTGAAAACAAAGGAAGCAAGCGGTGGGTAGACAAAAGACAAGCGAGGCAAGCAAGGAAGGCACGACCGACCGACAGAAGGAAAAAAAAAACAGACGGAAGAACCAACCAGAAACAACAAACATACCCAACCAAACCAATAAGGAAAGCAACCCACACAGAACGGACACACACATGAAGAAACAAGCGGCACACACAAAATACAGAGGGAGATACACCCCCCGAACAAAAGATAGAACAAAAAAAACATACAAAAAAAAAAGACAGACAGCAATAAATGAATCAAACAAACAAGTGCCAAAGAAAGCGAAAATAACACACAACAAACAACTGAGTCCGCAGACACACACACCGGGCGGATGCATGCTGGAGAATGAACGAAAGACAGGTCGGTATGAAATACAGACACAAACCACTCCCTAACTCCCTCGCGTGCGCCCTCACTAACTAAGTGTGGATCGCCTTCCGTATGGATGGAGCGAGCAAACAAAAGAAAGACCAGCTATGGATCGCAGTAAGAAAGAAAAAACAGTGGAGAGAAAAAAGACATACAAAGGAAGCCGGCCTCCCGCCACCGACAGTTATTTGTGCGGCCGCCGGAGACAAACAAGAACGACCTGCCCGAACCAACCGGGAGACAGAAACAAACACGCGTGCGGTAAGGATTGCATTGATGACTGATGCCTCCCCCGGCCGCTCCCGCCCGCCCGGCCGTGGGGCCACCCACTCCGACACACACACGACCCACCCGCCTTCCTGCCAAAGAAAGTAACCCACCGACACAGACAGATAGACCCAACCAATGCCTCCATCCAACGCAGCCGGATCGAACCGAACGCAGGTGGTGGTGGTGAGGGTCAACAAAGCGAGATTGATCGGAGTTAAGACGCTACTAAGCTTCACGTGTCGACTCGGCCTAGAATTAAAAATATTATTCCCAAAAAATACGTTGTACCAAACTCAGACTTGATCCCTTCCCCCTCCTCCCTGTCGGTTGCACGGCTTTGATAGCCCAGACCTCCATTTCACGACTACTAATACTACTGGAATCTCAATAACCTGGGCGTCTCTGAAATGTCAGCTGTACCGTACAAACCATACCAGGCGAGTTGCCCTCACGCTCTGCTCTCTGCTAAACCACATCTAAACAACGCTATCATAGTCTAAGAGACATTCTAGGAATCTTTCCAATAACTTTACGCCTCCCCAGTCGCCTCCACTGGTTGCAGTAGGCTCTCCATCAAGGACGAGTAATCCGCAGTCTTCAAACGATGCTTCAAAGCGTCTCTCTATTCCTCCAATCAGCTTCAACTACATTGATAACGCTCTTGTCGACCTCTCGCCCAGTCCACCGGCATCAGTCCCGCCGCCTCAAGCCGCAATAGTGACACCTCCCGTCATTTCTAATGGCCACACGCCAGAACCAGAACCAGAGCCAGAGCCAGAGCCAGTCCTGCCTGCGCCTGTTCCTACGCCTATTGCTGTTCCAGTAGCTATCGTCGAAGTTCCTCCATCTCCAATATCAGAACCGGCGACTCCCCGAATTGTCGAAGAGCAACGGCAGTCGGAACCCGAGCCAAAGACGGCCGATGTAAAAGCAAACGATGAGACGGATGAAACTCCTGCTACGTCTGCTACTCCTCCACCTGTGCCTTCAAAAGGAGATCTCGCTCCTGCCGTGCCGCGGCCACGTCCTCTATCCATGTCCCACTCGACGTTTCGTCACGTACCAGCTCGAGCCTCCCCTTTACGACCAAGTTCTTCTATCATAAAGTCAGGCATGAGTGCGCCGTCCTCTCCC
Organism: Serendipita vermifera MAFF 305830; assembly: GCA_000827415.1. NCBI lineage: Eukaryota > Fungi > Basidiomycota > Agaricomycetes > Sebacinales > Serendipitaceae > Serendipita > Serendipita vermifera. Next base: position 36,498 of record KN824373.1, read on the forward strand.
CTAGGTTCGGGGCCGTTTACAAATCACTCATCCTTTGCTCTCGGTCCCCAGTCACGGCCCTCCACAGCGGCTGGTAGTACATCACATTTTCGGCCACGTACAACAAGTGCTCTATCAGCGGCAAGCCCTCGAGTTCTCGATTTCAGCCCTGGACAGTCGCCCCTCCCAAGTCCATCTGCAAACGGAGCGCAGCCCTCATTTCCGTCTTCTCCATCTCTCCAGGCACAGGCTCGCCCTTCAATGGGTTCCTCACTCTCATCCTCGTCCTCTGTTGGAGCATTTAGTCCATCAAAGTCTCCCCATAGCACACCAGCCGAAATAGCATCACCGTCAAAGGGTACTTCTGCTCCACCATCAGCTCCCTCCTCCCCTTCTAGACCTCCGATATCGCCCAGTCCATCGCCCAATCCTGGCTCTAGCGCTTTACCCTCTGGTTCCTCGACATCCACCGTTCAAGCCCCAAGACCTCGTGTAATGAGTAGCAACGCAGCATCGAGAACATCGAGTAATGTTGGAAGTGCACCTTATCGACACGGGTTCCAACCTAAGGGTGTCTATGGGCTACGGACGGACGAATTTCTGGAACTCAGGCGGACAAAAAGGGATCTATCTAGAATAGAAGACAGGCGGCTGGAAAGGCGATTAGAAAAGGTGTGTCTTATCGCTAAATCGCTTAGCAGTAAAACTGACTTCATTACCATTCTAGCTTATCAATCTACATTTTTCTTCTGGCTCAAACTCGGATACTCCAGATCCTTCAAAGCCACCGGCAAACCGACGGCAGTCTTCCTTTTTCGACTTTGACCTTTCAGATCTCAAAGGCAAAAATGCGTCCGACCTATGGCGTGGTATGCTCGACTCGGCTGCAACATCGCGATTAGGTGGAGGAAACCATGCCAAGGGTGAAATTCGGCTACAAGAACAAGCCATTACGCCCTGGCAGGAGGATGCGCTCGTTCCCGCATGTCCGATATGTCTTACATCCTTCAACACTTTGACGAACCGGAAACATCACTGTCGACTCTGTGGTAAAGTCGTGTGTGCACTGCCGGTGAAGCCTCCCCAACGAGCAGAATTGTGTTCATTCTTGTTCGTTGTGGAATCTGGTACTGGCAAAATTGAAGAACTCGGTGGAGACATGGTCGACTATGGTGTGAAACGGAAGGATCTGACGCCTGGTGCATCTGGTGATGCGGCCAAGAAGCTCATGGAAGAGCAGGAAAAGTACCTCAAAGGCGTCAGGATCTGTAAGGATTGCAGGCCTACGCTTCGAAGACGACAGTACTCGGTTGAAGCGAAAACCGTACCGCCATTTGCACGTCTGTACGCCGCGTTGTTGGAGCTCGAGCGCGAGATAGAAGAGATGTTACCAACATTTCAAGAAGTCGTCATTCGTCTCTCGTGAGTAATTTTATTTGCTTATTATTCCTCGACTGACATGACGCTTTTATAGACAAGAGGACGAGTCGGCACCGTCCACTCCAACGACGATTAGTAACTCGGGTAGCCAAAACCCGACCAAGCAAGCTGCTAGTTTGCGGAAGCAGCTTCTAGAAGCCTTTCAACAGTATGATGCAATTGCAAAACGGATAAAAGGTTTGAAAACGCCAGGAGCGAGCTCTTCTCAGGAGAA